>KK113514.1:20875-69393 GCA_000611955.2 Stegodyphus mimosarum
TTCGCGACATTTTAGAGAACCGCCATGCCGCACAGACACTATGCATTTACAAACATCCAAGCCTTCTCTGGGATTCGAACCCGGGCCCTTCGGTACAGCAGTCAGAGTCACTGGCCACTATCCCGATTGGGCGGCTTTCCTGAGAGCAGAGGATGAATATCCTCGGCTAAGATTTAAAAGCTCTGCAATGAATGCGCAAAGAAAATCAGACAAGCTCCAGAAACTAGTCTGCTTTAAAATCTCCAAACACAGACAGTTAGATCCTGTTTGAATACCGGCGAATAGGATGGCTAGATTGTTTTTACGGTTTTCCCAATGTGCAATAGAAAAAACAGCTAATTTTCCGCGAAAGATCTTCCACCGCGGCATCCCTGCTTTTAGAAAGACAACCCTCATTTACTTTAACATCATTAAAAAAATAAAGTGAACTACTAGTAGCATAAAATAAATTAGGAACTAAAAAACAGACTTTCTTCTAAATATCTCCATTTCATTCAGGGTAAATTGAAATTTATACATGCAACCCAGAAGCTACTGATCCATAAACTAAAAAAAGGCAATTTTTGAGGGTAGAAATGTATGAGTAAATATATTATATAATTACTCCATATATAAATATATAAAATTTTCATCTTTCCCACAAATAAATTGTCTAAAACTAAAATTTTCTTTCTTTAGCCGAATACTTATTTACGAACTGTTTCTTTTCCTGTTTTCATTTAGGTTCAATCCAAATATTTAGTGATTTAATGGTTTCACCGTTTCATTCATAAAGAACATCAAGCTTGACAACTCTTAGCAAATATTTTAATAAAATGCTTCTTTTAAAACTATCTACATTCATGTGATTGCGTTGTATTAGAAAATGCGAATTTAATGCCTTGGACTAAATCCAGAACATTTACAGTTACTTACACATTTGGGAAGTGAAATTTAGTACAGATTTGTAATAAAACAGGAAATAAGAAGCATATAAAAATCTTATTTCAAGGTGTAGGATATAGCTAGTAACACTTCACCGTTATTTAGATAATGCAGTTTTCGGCTACTCTAATCGAAATTAGCAAATGCATATTGTTGATTTTGATAAATGATGAATACATATTCCCAAGCAGCACTAAAGATTCCATTTTAGGAAAATCCATATTACTATTTTGCCCCTTTAATTACGTTAAGCTCTTTGAAATTCCGTTATTCACATCTTACTTCTCATATATTCACTACTGGCACTAATTGTCAAATATCTGTTTGGGATTCCATGTGTGTGACCACTGTTAGTGACAGTCTTGACATGGAAACCCAAACAGCTTGTGGCAGTTTGGACCGGTTGGATTGTGCAACAATAATAATTACTTTTAGTCATATGTAGTTAATAACCAGACCGTTTCTAAGCTATAAATAATCAGTAAAATGTCATTATGTGACGTAAAACCCTATTTTATTTTAAGGTGACATGACACAGAATATGAGATATGGCAATGGCAGATGAATGCTTTTGCAGATTTTCGTAGCTTCGATAAACATTTCGTAGGTTTCTCACAGGCAGTCCTATATTTTCTTTAAGTATTAAAACGCAACCATTTTCTTAGTTTCAGTTAGGAAAATTTATAACTGAAATTGATTCGCCTTTCCCTGCTCAAGACTTTTATCTCTACTAAGGAAAATTTGTATTGGTAATCAACGAGAATACTTTTTTTTAAATGCCAAGGTATATGGCCCTCTAAGCTTCTCTCTGAGTATGATATTTAAAGAGCTCTATTTTAAGTAGGCTTTCTAAAATATGCTTTTGCAAATACTGTTTCTGATGAAAAAATAATTTACTCTGTTTTAATGATTTAAAGATATCTTCTTTAAATTAGCTATGCACACTGGAAAGTATAGCTGGAATAAAACTACTTAAGCACACTGGCAAAAAAACTACTTCAAAATGGCACAGTTTATTGTATTATGATTTTGGTATATATAATCATAATGTGGGCTATACACTGTGCGCGTAAAATTATTATTCAGCCTTTATTTGGTCACAGATATACATTGCCAGTTACAAAATGTTTTAAATGACGCAAAAATTCCTGTTTTCATTGCTTTAAATTTAAAAAAAAAATTATAAAATACGAAATCTAACATTTATACATTTCCCATCCCTATGCTTATATTTAGGAAACTTTTGCACTCGTTATAAAAAATAAAACACAGAAAGACTGACTTCTGTGTGACGACCCAGATATTTAATTAAAAAATTTGCGATTTTTAACTTCATCTGCAGTTTGCATTGGAAGTCCGTTACTAGTCAAATTACGCCCACCACGTTACTAGTCAAATTACCAGCAATTTGGACACTTTTAATACTGGTAATTCGACCTTGGTTCGAACATCTGCTACCAGGCTAGATGCATCTGTGTTTTCTCAGTGTTAACGTAGATACAGTCATTTCCCTTAGAAAGTCTTCACGAAGGCACCCCTTCCTCTAGGCCAATGATGGGCACACATCTTTATTAACCGGCAAAAAAATGAAAGAGAAAAATTAGCGGGCCAATATAATTTATTCTAAAACTTTAAAAAGAGTGTACAAATATTAATGTGATAAACGAAACTATAACTTTATTTTTAAAAGTTCCTTAAATTCAAGTTCGAACTGCGATGTACTAATTCTGAAAAGTGTGCTAAATGCTCAGTAGGCTTTTTTCTAATAGAATTATTCCTAGTAATGTCATTGGTAGGAAACTCTTTTCACATATATAAGGTGAAGCAAACATAGCACTAAATTTCTCTGGAAGATATTATATTTGGAAAACTTGCTTCCGATAACGATTTGTAAAAATTTCGTTTCGAAACATTGAGAAGCAACTGCTTGAGATGAACGTTATATTTTAACTCCATTAATTCAAGCTGCAAATCCGGCCTCACTGCTTTACAATTTATTTTGGAAAGCATGGTGAAAATATCTAATTCTGTTTGAATGGCATTGAAATTTTGAAATTTTACATTCAGACTCAAGATGCAATTCTCCCAGACCATCTTCATAGCTATTAAACTTCATTTACTGCGGGTGTTAAATTTAACCTGGGAAAATGAGGCAAGTCATTCTTAACTAGCTGCCCAGCAAACAAATCAAGTTTTAATTTAAAGTCTGAGATACAGGCCCAGACATCGTCGTTAAATAGATTTTTTTGCTTGCGTCCCGATATTATTCCTATGGCAAAGGAAAAAAATGCAAAGTCCGAAAACTGTGTCTTCCAACATTTCACATTCCGCAAACCACTCTTTCTCACAGAATAATGACACACAGTGTTGTCTTTCAGTTGCCAAACTCGTTCGAAAACACACTCTGCGCTAAGTTACCTTTCTTTTGTATAATACAACACAACAGAGTATTTATATTGCATGGACTTAGGAAAATCTCGAAATTCCCTGTGAGTAAGCCCATGAGACTCAGTAGTTCTTACAAGCCTCACGGTTACATCAAGAACAGGTTTCATATTCAGAGCAGATTTACACAGAGCGTCTCTATGCATAAGGCAGTATAGAAAGATAATATTATTCCCGGTATAGTTTTGATTAATGAATTTAAGAATTGTAGCTTATTTTCCTATCTTATGGGTGCTTCATCGGTCTTATTATCACATATATTTGTTATTGATATCTTTAAACTTGAAAGACCTTCCAGCAATTCACAAAATATGTCACATCCTATTGTTGTTCCTTTCAAAGAGAGAATGCATGCCAGTTCCTTCGTAATTCGAAAGTTCTCAATAACATCTCTTAAAATTAAAAATAGTTCATTTATGCAATTTCTTTCATCCATAGGAATGGAGTAGAATGTACGAGGGTTGTTTTTTTCAACCTCCGATCGCACAGTATGATGACCAGATATGCGGCAGATAGTTGGTGTGCGTAGTAGGCGACTGCGCATCTCCCCCTCCACACGCTCTGTGACTGGCGTATTCACCACGCCATTTCCTGTTGAGTTGCAGTCACGTAAACATGGCTGTCGCTATTGATTCTCCCGCCAAGTATGAATTGCAAGCTGTTATTCGTTTCTTGCAGGCAGAAGGGAACAGTGCAGCGGAAATTCATTGAGGAATGAGTCGAGTGTATCGAAACAGCTTTATGAGTACACGTATCGAAACAGCTTTATGAGTTTAAAGATGGCATTGTTCGTGAATGGTGTCGAAAGTTTAAAGATGGCCGAATGTGCATAATGAAGGGGGTCAAGGACGCAAGTCTGTCGCTACAGATGACATTGTTCAATGAGTTGACCAAGCGGTTAAGCAAAATCGAAGGTTCACCATAAGTGAATTATCGATAAAATTTCCGGAAGTTTCAAGATCTTCCCTGTACTCTATCGTTACTGAACAGTTGCGCTACAGAAAAGTTTGCGCTCGCTGGGTCCCACAGATGTTGACTGACGACCACAAAACTCGCCGAATATTTGCAGCGTTTGAGTTTCTTGACCGTTACAATACTGACGGAGAAGAGTTTTTGAAATCCATTGTGACAGGTGATGAGACATGGGTTCAATATGACACGCCCGAAACGAAACGACAATCACAACTATGGATGCACACAAATTCTCCAAACAGACCCACAAAATTCAAATGAACCTTTAACAACCGTAAGGTTATAGCAACTGTTTTTTGGGACCAAAAAGGTGTGTTGCTTGTGGAGTTTATGCAGCCTCGAACAGCAATTAATGCAGATTCATATTACGAAACTTTGCGACGCTTACGGAGAGCTATTCAAAACAAACGAAGAGGCATGCTGACTTTTGGAATTGTTCTGATCCACGATAATGCCCGTTCTTACAGCATTCGTCTAACCCAAAGGCTCCTTCAGCAATTTCAATGGGACATTTTCGAACATCCACCATATAGTCCCGACCTAGCTCCGAGTGACTTTCATCTGTTCTATGAACTGAAGCAATGGCTTGACGGAAAGCGCTTCCAAAATGACGTGGAGCTGAAAGAAACCGTCACATCTCACTTCCAATCATTGGCGGGGACATTTTATGAAGAGGGTATTGCAAAGCTTGTTCACAGATATGACAAATGCCTCAATCGTCAAGGTGATTATATAGAGAAATAACCTGTACTGTACATTACTTTTGGTAATAAAATCTTTTTTGTATATTCACCCGTCTTTTCTTTATAGCCCATCGGAGGTTGAAAAAAAAATAGCCTACGTAAATTGGCCAATCTTTGACTCTAGCTGTGATGTGAAACAAAAATTTCCTCGTTCAATATATATAAAAAAAGAGGAAGGGGGAAAAAAGAGGGAGGAATAGGAAAAAGAGTACTTTTATTCATTTAGGAAGATTATTAAAGAATATCGCTTTCTGAGAAATTTTCAAGGGGAAATGTCTTGCTGTACTTGTTTGTGCTTGTGCCACTACAGAAATGCACTGGGAGGAGCTTGAAATGCGCAGTATAAATGCCAATGAAATGAGATATCAGACCTTTTCTACATGAACTGGTTTTCCAGACAATCAAGTTGTAGCAGTCATTACGATTCTTTTTTGGAAGCAGGAGTTCTGAAAAATGAGCAATGCCTTCATCGGGAGTCGAACCACGGACCTCTCGGTTACGCGTCGAGCGTGCTGACCACTACACCACAAAGGCATGAGAAGACAGAGGGAGAAATACCTTATATACGCCTCCTTATAAAGGGCGACTAGGGTTCAGGGGACCCAATCGTCAAATCCCGGTGGTGCAGAATCATCATTCACCACCTTTTTAGTTCGGGGATTAGACTTTAGAGTCATTAGGATTTTTTTGAAGTAAGAGTTGTGAAAAATGACCAACGCCTTCGCCGGAGTCGAACCACGGACCTCTTGGTTACGCATCGAGCGTACTGACCACGAAGGCATGCAAAATACCTTATAAAGTGACATACTTTTCTGCTTTGGCACGAGCTCTATGCAGTATATCTGATAATGTATAGATCAATATTATATATTATATAGTAATATAGTAATATTTAATATATAATATTATGTATAGTATAGTAATATCGTAAATACATTATACATGGTGCATAGGAAAATCCCTTTAACCTGAAAATTTTTGCGAACGGAGAGAGCTAAAGCTATGCAAGTAAGGCAACGGTATGGTAAAGTGAACCTATGAAACAACATAGTGGAGAAATTTGGAAAATAGGTACTGCAAATCGAAAACGAAAAGAGATAGAGCAAAATTTCCAATTACAAAGTTTTAGAGCATTATTCAATTAGTACGAAACAACATTTGGTTCACATTGATAAGATAAATTGTCCCTGTATACCCCAAGGTGTCCGGAACCGATACGCGATGATTCTACTCTGCATATTCACATTTCGTGAATGTAGTGGTGCGCAATTGCAGATTTGACATTGTATTATACCGTAACGTCTGCAATTTTGTTAGACTATTAGTTTTTTCGGCTATATTTTTGTCTTGGGGAACCGGTTGCGTCGCTGGATGTCCTCGTTTGTGGTTTGGATTGAGGCATCTCTTAATACCATAGGGCCACAATGTGGCCAGGCGGGTGAGATGTACTCTGGATCGTACCGTAACGTCTGTGTTATGTAGATTCTTTAAGTATTATTTTACAGTGCTTAATAATTTTATTAATTTACAGTGAATAGTGAAATTTTAATGTTCATGTTTGAGTTGTAATTTTTAAATTATACTGTTGCTAAATTATTTCTTTTGATTTGGGTAAAATGTCTTTAAGTTAGCGTAAAAATTTGTACAGCAGTAGTCAGGTTTTGCGTTCTCACGGGCGGAGAATTTTGGGATCTTGCAGGGGCGAACATGTGTTTTTCTCGTTCAAAGGCGATCAGCTTAGCGGCGCCATTTCTTGATAGAATTATGGGGGTACAAAAATTTAGGATTTGTCTGAAGAGTCGCAACGTTAACCGATTTACTATGTAAACATCCCTTGTTTTTGAGCTTGAAAAATAGGGGCTTGTCACTGTAAAAGGATAGGACTGATTTTCTTAGAATTTTGGTTAGTATTTATTGGTTTGTTTCTAGTGGTTAGAGAGGGTTACTGTTTTGTGTAGCATTGGTGAATTTTAATTTTATGGATTTTTTTTGAACCAATCGTAATTATAGAGATGGTCCACATTTTGAGCGTCGCGAGGTTTTAAATTTGGTCGCTCCCGTGGCGAAGGGGGATTTTTGAAGATTTGTCTGAGTTTCGAGTCTTTTTTTGAGGAGAGAGAGATAGAGCCCGGCGGCCGTCCGTGGTTCGGCTGCGTTTACAGAAAAATTTCCTGTGCGAGAATTGACCCGAGAACGATGCGATCTCCCATCCTGCCGTTTTCGGCGAATTTCAGTTAAGATCTACGCTACGTTACAGTTCTCAAACGTTTGGATCTGTTTGCGTTGCTGGTAGATTTCTTTCCCTGCAGAAAATGTGGACATTCATATTGTAGGATTTCCGTTTATAGAGAATCGACGTGGGCACGAAATGATCCGGCAGCTTCCCGAGTTTCACAGACTGGTGCGGCTTCCAGAATCGTTGTCTGAGCGATAATGATTTTCTACTAATTGACTGTATGGGATGCTGGAAAAGGAAGTGAAGTATTGGAAGGAGTCGTCAGACTTGTTTTTTTATTACTGCGAATGAACTAGCCAACCATGAGTGCCATTAAAGGTTAACAGACTATGGTTTCGAAGACTATCGTCCGAATACTGTTTCCGACGTGTTTATCAAATGACTCGGCGGCTCCCGAGCTCTAGAGACGGTCGATGTGTGCGGTTTACCGTGAGTGTTTATTTTTGTTTCTGTCTCTCGTATGGCTTTTGTTACTGGTTATTTAGTTTTTAATTTGAGAAAGTGATTAAAGGTGTAAATTGAGATGGGTAGTAATTTAAATTAAATTAAGGGCAAGTAATTCTTTCTTAAAAAGAAAATTTTAACTGAATTGATGTGCATTCAATATTCCATCCAGTAGTTTAATTAATTTAAATTTGTCAGAAGTTACATCGTTCATTGTTACAAGTTGAATTATTCCGTATTAGAAAATTGAAATGTGAGTTGCGTAAAGTACATAACTGGTAAATATTTGTTATATAATATTGATAGTTGTATAGATTGTCGTATGAGAACTTTACGAGCAATGTTTTGGAAAATCTTTTGTAGAGGTAGTCTGATCAGCTATCCGTAATTAAAATTTTTGGAATATTAAATAAATATATGTTATTGATTTACTATTGTATGCTTTCTGTGTTTTTATCTTGTGGTTTACTGTAGGTCACCCATGTGATCCTTTCGGAAAACATGGTTAAACTTCCATTCGAACCTGGGTAGTTGATTGCGGGCGTAGGAGACTTTAAAGAGGGTTAAAACTATACGATCATATTTATTAATTTAACTGAACTGATGGTTTGATTCTTAGTGTGAGATTTATCTTTTCCTGGTGTTTTGATTTGTTCTGTGTTTTACTTTTAAGTGTTTGTGGCTATCTTTAAGGTTGTATTGAAATTTATGTGTTTACAGGAAGCAAAGCTGATTAGTTAGTTTTAGTGAGAGATAGTATGTTGATAACTTTGTGTCAGTAATGCATTTTACATGATTAATAATCTTTTGATTTTTAACAAAACACCAGGGAGGATATTTTCATTTCTTATTGAACTGAAGATTTGAGAGTTGATATGATAAAACTTAATTTACTGTGTGAGGATTTATGAAAATTTAATCTAGCTTTGTTTCAAACACCTGTCTCTTTGCATTGATAAAACGAACTCAATAAATTAATGAGAATTTTAGTACTTTTTTTTTGTTTGTCAAGGCACCAAAGAGAGGTTGTGTATGCAAGAATAAAATTAAATAATTAATAGTAAAACCCGCAAAGTTTTAGATTCGCAACATCTGTAAAACTGCAATTTCCTATGAATTCAAAATTTTAGTTTAAAAGGTGTTGGCGCTCGCTTCATATAAACAGCATAATCTCAAATCTCATTATAGTCTCCATGGCAGACGACAATTTTACTCTGAATGCGCAAGCGCTTTTATTTTAAAACTTTTATTTTTTGTGCTGTGGCAATGTCAGTCTTTGTGTTCTGTTTTGAGAGTGACAAAATAAATTGAATTCTGAATGGTCCTAAATGAATGATATCCCACAAAAGGTGCATTTCTTAATGTAATGTAATTAATAAAAATAACATTTTCTTGGACTTTTGCAGTTAGAATCTTGGTACTGTGTGATAATGGCGATCTTCACTAACTTCCAAAATTGCGAGATGGTGCTTATTTACGACGAATGCCAACGAAACGCGACGCATGCTGCATGTGAGTATGCCTTTCGTTTTCCAGCTGGGCCACATTCAAATGCGGTTACCATCGCAAATGTAGTCCGACGGTTCAGGGAGACAGGAAACACTAGAAGTCGTTCGCATTCTGGCAGACCAGTGAGTGCAGGTATGCCTGTAACTAAACAGTATTTTCGCATATGCACTAGCCCATCCACACAGCAGTACAACACATCAGTACGGCTTGTGGGTTACCACTGCCAAAGTAAGACAGATTCTGCATGGTCAACATATACATCCCTACTGCGTCACTCTGCAGCAAGGACTGTTGCTATGGTATAATGAGCATCGATTTGATTGGCACAACTGGGCTTTGATGAATGTTGAAGTAACTCAGATTATTTTGCCCAGCATTGTTTGGTCGGATAAGGCACTGTTTCAACTTACTGGATTATTAAACCGACACAATACCCACTACCGGGCGTTGAAAAATCTCTCGTGGGGACTATTGACCAGATACCAAGTGCATTGGTCAATTAACTTACGGTGCGGTATCTGGGAGAATTGCTTACTGGGGCGCGTTTTCTATGAAGGCACATTAAACGGAGAGAGGTACTTTCATCTATTACAGAATATCATACCTGACTTCCTAAATCATATTACCCTGTCCGCATTACGGTCCTTGTGGTTCCAACGTGACGATACCCCTGCACACCAGACACTTGGAGTGCTAAGCTTTCCCAAACATTGTTTTGGACAACAGATTATCGGGTATGGTGGTAGTGTTGAATGGCCTCCATGATCGCCGGACCTCAATCCGTTGGAATTTTCCTATGGGTTTACATAACAAAATTTTCTTTCTTACATAAAATAACATTACAAATTGACTACATGCCAATACTAAAGATTGTCGGTGTTTTCTAGCACATGAATTCTACAAGATTCTGTGAATACGGTCTACATTTTTAAAAACATTACGTCAATCAAAACTGTTCATAATAATCTGCACAGAAATGCTCATAACTTAATGTCTTAAAAAATTAAAAACCTATTTTTAAACTAATATTTTATTTTTAGTAATTTACACATGCAAACTTTATGTCAAACTTTATCATTAAAACTTTATATAATCTCGGATTTTAGTATCATGTACCTCTGAAATTTTGTCGTACGGAAGTTACATTTTTGTGTTTTATTTTTTATAACGACTACAAAATTTTCTTTAAGCAATATTGTGATGAAAGAAAGCATTTGCGGGCAATCCTCATCAAATTTTCTTGACGGCAGTCTTCCAGTTTCTTCTTTGCTGCATCTTTTTAACATGAATCTTATACCAGTTGTTGGCCATTCCAATGCTGGTTTTGAAGAGTATAAATTATTTTTACAGACGGAAGTAAGATGAATGATAAGGTTGGCTTTGCTTTTGTTATTTAGGAAGATTAAAGAAAGAGATTTCAAACACTATAGAATTAATGATGAGTGCCCAGTTTTCCAATCTGAGTTGTTATGTTTAAACCTTGCTGTCAAATGGATTCAAAACTCTTGTAGTGGTTTCAGTTCATTGAGTATTTTAATATGTAGTGATTCCCTTTCTTCGCTACAATTATTACAGAAAATTAGTGTTTCAGAAAAACTCGCAGTATAAATTCGGGTTATTATTCAGAACTTGCAAGATCTTGGTATCGGCATTCATTTCGCTTACATTCGTGGACATTGTGGAAATTTCGGAAAGGAGAGAGAGTTGATGCTCTGGCAAGGCTGGCCACGAGCGTCATATTAAGTCTCCGTGTTTCTGTTTCTCATTGGAAGGGCTTTTATAGAAATGACGCTATCATAATTTGGAACAGAGAATATCTAGCCTCACGAAAAGCGCAATGGACCAAAGGAGTTTCGCTACGATTTTCACAGGGTAAAAGCTGATCACTTTTCAACAGATTTTAAATAAGCTCAGTTTTTTACTGGGCATGGCAAAAAGCTATTTAAAGTAATCTTGACTTGCCTCAAGTGCTTTGTACAGCTGCAACAGCGGCGATTAAAATGTTAAGCATATTCTTCTTGAGTGTATTCATCATGCCTAGCAGGGGAAGATACTTCAGGCAACTTTGAAGCATCTGTCTCTATCTTGGCCACCAATTTTTTCTGAACCTTTTCTGTCTAAAGAGACTATTTCTGCTTTTCGAAACTTCATTCTCAATTTAGATTATATAGTTATCATTATTTTATTACTTTTTATTTTATTTTTTTTACTTATTATTTTTATTTATTTAATGTTTTTCAGTAATTTTGACCCTTTTGCAATGCTGTTATAAGTTTTCTTACTTTGTTAGTGGTATAACGTCCTTCATGGTATAATTTGTAGAACACTAGGAAATAAAATCAGAGTTCCAAATAATAATAATAAGTACAGGGACCGGATTAACTAAGTTATATTTCGTAGTTTCTATAAAACTGATTTCTTTAAATATAAAAATTCTAAAACATAAATATATTGTTGCGTGCGTGCAGATTCGTATTGGATTGAATGCACAAGTCGATGAAAAGTAAATAAAATTTATCCTTTTTACAAGAAATAAAACAAAATCCTGAAATATTTCCTCAGAGATATTCGAACAATATCACAATATCTCACAGCAGTTGTAAGAATCTTAAGTTTGACTAAAGTTTATTTTATTTTAAAACTTTACTATCATCTCTTACTTTCCACTTCCGGAATTAACGCGTGAATATGTTTATGAATTTATACTTGCTAACGCTAAAGTATTTAACTTGTGGCTTTTTGACAAGAGAGTAGTAGAAAGAGAGATAGGGAGCCATCTTGTCACGAATCTTCGAGTGAGCTTGCCATCAGTTACTGTTCGCCTTTAAGGCCAGAGGTTTTAGTCCCCTTGAAAGCTAAGTAAAGACGTATTGTAGTTTTCCGCAGTTTGAGTACTACAGACGTAGTAATTTAAAAAGCCAGTCTTAGTGTTAGTCATCTGTATAAAATATTAAACGTTAGCTCTTATTTAAATTTTAGTTAGTTAGTAGTCTTATATTCTTACGTTCAGACCACAAGGTCTTTGCATCCCGAAGGGCGCGAGTGACTGTGAAAACGTGGAAAAAATAAAGAGTAATTTTAACCCTTCTCATCTTGTCCTCTTTGCTACACTCCATAGGGCATAGTAGCAATCAACTCACTGCCCAGTCAGGACACGTCATGTTCGCCAAGCAGATAAAAAGAAATACGAGTCCGGATAGTGGCGCCTGAAGGAGAAGACCCGTGGCTGACTTTCAAGAGGAAGCTGATGAACCCGTGGTATCGGCCCAAAATTCAGAAATGCCACCTGCCACTTATAAGGATTTGGGTACATCGTCCAGACCATGCGAGCATCAATGAAGTCAGCAGCGAGCTTCGATGGGAATTCACCGGTGAATAACTTTTTGGAAAAATTGGATGACCGCTTTATGCTACATCCAGTCCATGAGTTCCAAAAAGGGACTTTGGCTACTAGCGCTTTGAGGGGTCAAGGACTTACTTGTCTCAAGTGCATCGAAAAAAATCTCTTGGGCCAACCGGGAAGTCCTACCTATACTTACGAAAATTTCAAGACCTCCTTAGTAAAGGATTCTCAAAACGTTTTTGCCAGTTCAGAATCATTTATACAACTTTAAGAAGTAGCCATCTTGGATTCAGTTCCTTTGCACTTTACAGCAAGTTTAACGGACATTCGACCATCCCGTCCGAACAAAACGACAACCAGCTACATTTCACTCTCCCTCCCGTCCTTTCCACAGAAGAATTCGCTTTGTTCACGACCTTCAACACAGACTTCCATCTCCTTTCCCTTCCAAAAAGGAGGAGTTTCTTCTAATGAACTTTCACCATTTTGCTTCCATCTTCGAAAAGGGTATGTACACTTCATTCTTCATTCATTCGTTCTTCCATTTTTGAAATAATTTTCCTAGTTATTGGAAACATTGCGAATGACTTGGTCGAATTCCATTTTTATTTTTCATTTTACAATTTGATCCCCACGCACCTTTTCCCCCTTTTTATAGTTGCTTACTATTTCCAATGATTGGATTGCGCTTAAGATTTTTGACGATAAGTTTTCATTTTTGTTAAGATTTAATACATAGTTCGGTTTCAACTTTTGACTTTGTATAGTCATTTACCCCCTTTATGTTTTTTGCTTAATCTTAGGAATAAAGGCGATCAGATTTCGAACCTGCCTTCCATTTGAGTTTTTACGATTCTCCTTTTTTAGAAGGTTGCTTCTCGACATGAAATTGTTGAACTACGCAGTATTACTTTTCGACTTTAATTTTTTGACCTCGTCAGCAGCCATATTAAGATGCATCTTTAAAGCACTTTCTGCAATTCGATGGATTTCTCCAATCCGACTCCAAATACTTAAATCGATTTATTTGTCCCCAGTTTTTTACTCGTATTAGAAAAATTTTTGCATAGCACGAAATAAAAATAATCGTTCACACATACTAACCGCTCCTTCTTTTAGGCTTTGTATATCGACCTTTCTTGAAAGTATTCATGAATTTTTATAACGTCATGTAAATAATTGCAAATCTTTCTTACGATTTCGTACCGTAGATTTTTCTTTTTTTCTCTTTTCGCATTCGTTTTCATTGTTTTTATGTCGTTGTGTATTCTGCTCTACTGATTTTAAATTTATCAATTTTTATTTTACCAAACCCTTTTCGCATTACTTTTCATTGTTTTTATGTCATTATGTATATTGATATATTGTTTTTTAGCGTTTAAGTTCCTTTGAGAGTTGCGAATAAGGGTAGGGAAGAGATCTAATGCATTTGAAAGACCATAAAAGAAAATACTCTCCAAAAGGAGAAAAATCTTCAAATTGATTCACGATTTATCTCAAATGTCTCAGAGGAACGAAACCTACATTCGAAACTCAATGATCAGCTAGGTACAAGGCTTCATATCACTTTTTCCTTGATAAGTTCTGTTTGAAGCGTTGAAATTAGGAGATCATTATTTAATTTAAAATATTTTACTCGGTTGATCTTTGTTTACTCTCAAAATATTTTACCTTTGTTTCATTCATGACTTACTTTAGTCAAATATTTACTAGTACTACCGCAGGGCGAAACTCTTTTCAAGATTCCAAATGATTAGGACCTTCACTGGAAATTTTCCGTAAACGAGCCAGCTTAACTACCTCCTCTCCTTTAAAATATTTCTTTTAAGATTTTCGAACCTGCAGCTTTAGCGCATTTCGACTTGGTTTTCTTAACTTTTCTCCCATTGTCCTTGCAAAAAAAATATTCTCCCTTTTGAATATATATATAGAGAGAGAGAGAAAATAGCAAGAAATTTAGACCCAAAACCACAGAAGACATGAAAGAAATAATTTTAAAACCCGTAAAATTTCTAATTCGCCCAATACAAAATGTAAAAATAAACCATCAACTCAGTGTTTATATATATATATATATATTGTTACGAAAAATTCGGCGGTTGCGCCTGTATGTAAGCTTTCCGGCATAGCACTAGGGTTGCCATAAAATAGTGTATGGTAGGGTTGCCAGATTGGCGACTTTATCGCCCATTTGGCGACCAAATTGGCGATATCCCATGGTCCAATCGGGAAGCTTCTAGAATAACTTCCTGTCGAGATATTTCTCGAAACGTGTCGAACTTAAAGAAAACCTATATAAACCCTTGCGTTTCTGAGAGCAGTTAGTTGCAGAGTTGCGAAGTTAGTTGCGAAATTGTGAAGTGTTGCGAGCAGTGTGATTAGTTGTGAGAATAGCTGCTACGCGAGAGTTTTGTGAACGGAAAGCAATCGAGATAGTGCTTTGCCGTGAAGCTATCTTTACAGTATAGCTTGACAGTGTATTGGTGATTGTTCCACGGTGTTTATTAGAAGTTTAGTGTTGCCGTGAAGCTACCTGTACAGTTACAGCCTGAAGCTGTGTTGCTGATTGTTTCAGCGTATTTATTGTAGATTTTCGACGCTTTTAAAGGTGATTTTGGAACTGTGCTGTAAATAGTGATTCCTGTAAATAAATTGTGCTTTTTATTGTTCTGCATCGTGTTTTCATCGGATACTCTCAAATCCACGAACCCGTAAAACGCAACAACTGGTGTCAGAAGTGGGATTTGAGAGTGAATGCCCGTCACCCGTCTACAGGAGAAAGCAATGGCGGAGGAAATGAATGCTTTGATGGACATGTTAGCAGCTCTGAAAGCGGACATGTTAGCAGCTTTGACAGCCGGACAAGAAGAGATGAAAGCCAGCCAAGAAGAGATGAACGCCAGACAAGAAGAGATGAAACAAGACATGAAAGCCGGACAAGAAGAGATGAATGCCAGACATGAAGAGATGAAACAAGACATGAAAGCCGGACAAGAAGAAATAAAAGCCGGACAAGAAAAGCTGCAAGAGCAACTGCGACAGATGGAAATGGAGCAAAACAAGATTAGAAGCGACATCATGGAGCTTAGAGAGGAAACCGAAACCAAATTACAAAATATGAAAGAGGAAACTGCAACTAAAATAGCCGATATGGAAGAAAAATTTAGGAAGTTTCGGGAAGAGGTAGACATGTTGAAAGAAAAACGAACTGAGCCGAAGAGAGAAATTGAAGATTTTAAGATTCTCCCTGGTTCTCCTCATACGGCAATCAAACCCAGTACGTACGACGGAAAATCGTCGTGGAATGTGTACAAGACCCAGTTCGCCATCGTGGCTGACACTAACAGATGGGATTCCCACATGAAGGCATCACAGCTAGCTGCATCACTCCGAGGCGATGCTGCAGATATCCTAGGAGTTCTGCCACAAGACCAGATTTCCAGTTTTGATGCCCTCTCGAACGCACTAGAACTCAGATTCGGAGAAAAATGTGTAAAGGACTGTAGCCGTCTCCAACTCAAAACCCGCCAACAGAAAACGACTGAAAGCCTCCAAGAACTAGCAACTGATATTGAAAGGCTGGCGCACCATGCATATCCGGACTGTCCACCCGATGTCCGTGAAAATCTGGCCCTTATGCATTTCGTCGATGCAGTCAAGGATCAGGAAATTCAGAAGGCTCTCAGGTTGGCAGATCTCAAAGATCTGAAATCTGCATTAATCTATGCGATGAAGTTTGAGTCGGCTCAGCAGGCAACTCGAAAAGATCGCCATCCGATCAGAACGGCTAAAGTAGAAAATGAAAATTTTGATGTCAGAAAATTTAAACAAGAAATGTTAAGAGAGATTCGGGAAGCGTTAAATAAGCCAAATAACAGAAACACCGACAAGAAAGCAATGAAGTGCTGGAATTGCGGACTCGAAGGACATCTGCGCAGGAACTGTCACGTGAGCCAAGACCGGGAGGCAGCTCCCGTGAAACAAAACCAGGGAAACTAAAGTGCGGCAATTTCACGGGGCGGAGATTGCCAGGCAGAGATGTAGCCCCTCTGAAAGTTCTTCAGATCTCGTCAATGAGCGGCGGAGATAACGGATTGTTCGTCGAAGGATACGTGAATAAACACCCTTGTAAGATGATCATCGATACGGGAGCCAACGTAACCATCGTCAGAACAGACGTAGCGCGGGAACTAAACGAGACTTTGCGCTGGACTCCGCCCTGTGTGACTCTACAGACAGTGACAGGTGACAAGATCCCCATTGAAGGTAAAATTAACATCACCATTACCTTCGGAAATGAGACTTACCAGCACTTGGCATTCGTCGCTGACATCGCGGACGAATTAATACTTGGACTAGACTTTTTGCGGAAATATGACTTTACACTGGACTTCAAACGCAACGAAATGCACTCTGCGAGGGAGGATATACCCGTGTTTGAAGTGAAGAGTGATATTCCTTCAGCTCACCAAGTAATAGCGAAAACGGACGTCACGATCCCTCCGATGACAGAATTACTAATATCCGGCTGCATAGAAAACAGAAATAGCTTCAAGTTTGGAATAATTGAATATCCCGAAAATAGCTCGAGAAATGTATTAGTCGCCTCTACATTAGTGGACCTCTCCAAAAATTTCGTCCCCGTGAGAGTGGCGAATGTTAGCCATAGTCCGAGAACAATCCAGAAGGGTAAAGTGCTAGCAACCTGCACGCCGGTTACGTGCGTTTACAAGGCCCCACCTGCAATGCCCACTGAGTCAACAGCGAAATTAATTGATGAACTGCTGCAGAGAACAAACTTAACCGCCGAACAGAAATGTGCAGCAGAGAAAACAATTAGTGAATTTGAAGATCTATTTTCTCGAACATCCAGAGATGTTGGCCGCACGAAATTGACACAACATCGAATTGACACGGGTGATCACTCACCGATCAAGCAACATCCCAGACGCCTACCATTCGCAAAGCAGGAAGAGGTTGGAAATCTTCTAAAGGAGATGCAAGAAAGTGACATCATCGAGCCATCCACAAGTCCATGGGCATCTCCTATAGTTCTCGTCCGGAAGAAAGACGGCTCGACAAGATTTTGTGTCGACTACCGGAAGCTAAATAATATCACTAAGAAAGACAGCTACCCTCTTCCGAGGATTGACGACACACTAGACACGCTATCAGGACACAAATGGTTCTCCACTCTGGACCTTAAGAGCGGATACTGGCAAGTGGAAATTCACCCGGACGATAGAGAGAAAACTGCGTTCACTACTGGCCAAGGACTGTGGCAGTTTATGCCGTTTGTTATGCCGTTTGGACTCTGTAACGCCCCTGCAACATTTGAACGCTTGATGGAAACAGTGCTCCTATCTTACGAGTCCTGTCTGGTTTACCTTGACGACATCATTATAGTGGGCCGTACGTTCGAGGAACATCTAGAAAACATCAGGAAGGTGTTCCAAAAATTGAAAGATGCCAACCTCAAACTAAGTCCTTCTAAATGCAAGCTGTTCCGCAGCGAAGTCACCTATCTGGGTCACATCATCTCCGCCGAAGGTGTCCGTACGGATCCAGAGAAAGTTTTGGCAGTCAAGGACTGGGAACGCCCTGTGGATGTTCATCAACTTCGGAGCTTCCTGGGACTCTGCACTTATTACAGAAGATTTGTAAAGGGGTTCTCCAACATCGCAAGACCTCTGCATAGATTAACGGAAAATAAACAGAAATTCGTGTGGACTGAGGAATGCGAAAAATCTTTTAATGAGCTGAAGACGGCATTAACATCCACGCCTGTGCTCGCATATCCCCAGATCGACAAACAATTCATACTTGATACGGATGCAAGCAACGAAAGTGTTGGAGCTGTCCTTTCCCAGATGATTGACGGTGAAGAGCGAGTGATAGCCTATTGGAGTAAGTGCTTGTCAAAACCGGAAAGGAATTATTGCGTCACTCGGAAAGAATTGCTCGCTATCGTAAAAGCCATAGAGCATTTCCATCATTATCTCTATGGCAGAAAATTCTTGCTCCGCACCGATCATGCTTCCCTAACTTGGCTATTGAATTTCAAAAATCCTGAAGGACAGATAGCCAGATGGATTCAAAGACTCCAGGAATATGACTTTGAAATAAAACATCGTAAAGGCTCCTCCCATGGAAATGCGGATGCTTTATCTAGGAAGCCTTGTCCTGCGCATTGCGGGTATTGTTCAAGAGCACAAGCTAAGTATGGTTTGGCGAATCCTAGCATCCGACAAGTAACATCTTCAACAGCATCGGAGCCAGATCCGTGGAGTCATGAAAAAGTTAGAGAAGACCAGTTGGCGGATCCTAACATTAAGCCAATAATAGAGCTGAAGGAATCATCGGCTACGAAACCCAAGTGGCAGGACGTTTCCATCTTCAGTCCTATGACTAAAAGGTACTGGGCTCTCTGGGACTCACTTCACCTTCGAAATGGAGTCTTATATCGACTGTGGGAAAGCGACGATGGAACTAATAAAAGATGGCAGCTGCTGCTTCCTCAAAACCGAATACCTGATGTCCTGAAAGAAATACACAGCAGCCCAACAGGAGGGCATTTCGGCTATATGAAGACATTAAACAAAGTTCGAGAGCGCTTCTTTTGGAGTTCCGCAAGAAACGACGTTGAGAAATGGTGCCGGTCTTGCGATGCCTGTGCAGCCAAGAAAGGACCAAAGGAACGCTGTCGCGGAAGAATGCAGCGATACAACGTTGGAGCGCCTTTCGAGCGAATTGCCCTTGATATACTGGGACCTCTGCCATGGACTAAAGATGGCAACAGATACATTCTAGTTGTCATGGATTATTTTACGAAGTGGCCTGAAGCATATCCAATTCCAGACCAAGAGGCTGTCACTACGGCTGAAGTCCTGTTGCAGAATTGGGTATCTAGATTTGGAACTCCCCTCCAGATTCATACCGACCAAGGCAGGAACTTCACTTCGGCTGTGTTCAAAGGACTGTGCGACTTATTGGAAATAAAGAAAACACAGACCACCCCGTTACATCCGCAGTCTGACGGCATGGTGGAGAGATTTAACCGCACAATCTTGAACCACCTATCGCTTATGGTTTCCAAGAACCAAGAAGACTGGGATCGTAAGCTGCCCCTGTTCCTGCTTGCTTACCGTAGTGCCGTCCACGAGAGTACCGGCTATTCCCCTTCTCAAATGCTCTTCGGTCGTGATCTCCGTCTTCCGAGTGACCTGCTTTTCGGCCGTCCTCCGGATCTACAGTCCTCTCCTGAGGAGTACGTTCAAGATCTCCAAGCCCGGTTGGAAACGATGCACAGGTTTGCTCGAGAGCGAATTAACATCTCGACGGACAGGATGAAGAAGAGGTACGACGCAAGAGCGACCGAACATAAGTTCCAGGAAAACGACAAGGTTTGGCTGTGGAATCCGAGCCGTCGTAAGGGCATTTCTCCCAAACTGCAATCGCATTGGGAAGGTCCCTACACAGTCCTCAACAGACTGAATGACGTCGTAATACGGATCCGTAAGTCTCCCAATTCCAAACCTAAGATTGTACATTATGATAGGTTAGCTCCATACTATGGCCATAGTAATTAGTGATAGTTATTTTTGTTATGGGTACCCCGTATTTCGTAATGTTTTTATGTTTAATTGTATGATTTATGCATAGTTGCTTGTACATAGATCTTTGTAATTAGTGTAAATGTTTTTGTTATTTGTAAATACTGTAAATATTTGCAAATTTTGTTATTATTGTAATTTATTTATTTGTTTTGTAGCTTTTTCGATTATTTCTTTTTGGCTCCCAGCCAGGGATTGTACTGCCCGGGACGTGCAGTCCTTGGGAGGGGGCAGTGTTACGAAAAATTCGGCGGTTGCGCCTGTATGTAAGCTTTCCGGCATAGCACTAGGGTTGCCATAAAATAGTGTATGGTAGGGTTGCCAGATTGGCGACTTTATCGCCCATTTGGCGACCAAATTGGCGATATCCCATGGTCCAATCGGGAAGCTTCTAGAATAACTTCCTGTCGAGATATTTCTCGAAACGTGTCGAACTTAAAGAAAAGCTATATAAACCCTTGCGTTTCTGAGAGCAGTTAGTTGCAGAGTTGCGAAGAGATTGTGAAGTAGTGTGAGCGTTGTGCTTACTGTGAGTGCTAAGCTACGCGAGAGTTTTGTGAACGGAAAGCAATCGAGTAGTGCTTTGCCGTGAAGCTATCTTTACAGTATAGCTTGACAGTGGATTGGTGATTGTTCCACGGTGTTTTATTAGAAGTTTAGTGTTGCCGTGAAGCTACCTGTACAGTTACAGCTTGAAGCTGTGTTGCTGATTGTTTCAGCGTATTGATTGTAGATTTTCGACGATTTTAAAGATAATTTTGGAACTGCGCTGTAAATAGTGATTCCTGTAAATAAATTGTGCTTTTTATTGTTCTGCATCGTGTTTTCATCGGATACTCTCAAATCCACGAACCCGTAAAACGCAACAATATAATGTTAGGACAGTCCCATATACGAAATTTAAATGTTCTACCACTGTTTTTAAGTTATGAAAGATACATGTACATACGTACAGACGTTACAAAACATCCCCTTTTGGATCCATTTTAAATTCATGCCACAATCCGTTTTGGAAAAACGAATTCTTTGTTCTCTCCGTAAGTACAGACGTCAAGCAAAGAATAATCGCCCAGATGAATTTTTGAATGGTCAAAATGGACATTTCAGTTGAACTATGATACCCAATTTTTTTTTTACAATTACAATAGTAGTAACGCAATAATACCTTTACTTTGTATAAGGAAGTAAAAATATTTTATGTGTACACCACATGTCTTCCTTGTACGGAATAATAATTTATACGCATTTTTTCTTGCATTTCATTTAGACTTATTGTATTGAATTATATCTACTTCGTCGATAGCACATAAACCACAATATAATAAATGCGCTCTTTAAAATTCACTATACTCGTTAACCATCGCGACACTCTGGCACTAGGTACACTTAACAGTGTTACCACTCATTCATTTTATAACTCAGAATGCATAAAAATTATGTATATCATCTGATGAACTATCTAATCGCTGCCACATGTTCTATTAAAATACCATAATAAATCTAAAACGATGTATAAAAGAAATTAAACAAACAAAAAAAAATCGTTTTTCACAGACGATTTAGTATTTCACATTCAGCTAATTCAGTTCTCATTTCGCGATAAGGTAAAAATACATAAAAACTGAAAATATCTATGTTAAAAATTATGAAGTAAATTTTAAACACTTATTTCCTGGAACAAATTCCAGAATGGATTCTGCATGATTTAATTCACAATAACAAAAGAAAACGTTATCTTTGTTGTTGCGAAGCTCAATTTCTCTAGATTGACAACAAATTCACTATTCTGCTAAGTTTCAAATGCACAAAATGTGGCCTCTATGGTAAAAAAATTAGGCTTAGCAGCACTTAAACGACTTTTAAACTGTTGACAATTCTACAGCTATTGCGTGCAAATTAACTAAAAGCATAAAAACCTTAACCGGAACATAAAAACAACATAATTCAATCATTTTTAAAGCAAAAAATGCACAATTTACCAACATAATAAGAATGTAAAATCTGAGCTCACTGAGCTGAGTAAAGGAGTGAGTATATATGTATATATATACTTTTGTTGCGGCCGATTGCAACCAAAAATGTATGTGCACATCTACATGTTATAGCAGTCCTATATACAAAATATACAGGCTACTCGTTTTGATATACAGGCTCGTTTTTGAGTTATGCGAAATACATATTTACACACGTACGTACGCACGTACAGATATCATGAAAAAAATCTTTTTTGAATCCATTTTAAATCAGTTTTATAATTCGTTTGGGCAAATAAGTTCTTATTAAGTAAGTTTATTCTGTCCTTATGCATGGATGTCACTTAAAAACATCGTTAAATTGCATTCGATAGCTGTCAGAATGTATATTTTCTTTGAAATATGATACTCGGAAACTTTCGCGATTACAGTACTTCTTCTTTACTTCGTACAAGGAAGTCACTTAAAATAACAGTGTACAGTTAAAATAAGTTTCTAAAGTGCAAAGAGTTTAATTATTAAGTTTTCCAAGAACACGTTTTCGTGTTCGCAACAAATACATTATTTATTACAGCTCAAAAACATCCTTTAAAATAACGTTAAAATCATTCTGTGTAGATACTTGCAGTTATTAATGCATAAATTCATCACATTATAGCCCCATTATTTAGTAAGTTGATAAGGTAAGCACTGGTATTTCTAATAATATTGTTCTGTGACAATTTCTCGATTATTTAAGATGATAATTTCCAAATAGAGGAAAATTATTTATATAAACAATTAAGGTTGAAATAATCATTTTCTATAAATTCCAAACAGAAGTTTAGTCACATTTTATGACATAAAATCCTTGAATTTGCGTGGAGCGAACTTCTCCCGCTATAAAATAAGGCAGAATAAATATCCTTTCGTTGGGTCGAGAGCTATTAAGGATTTCAGGGAGATTCTTTGAAAAAAGGAAATTCCAGGAAATCCAACCATGTATTCATGCATGCTTCCTGCTACCGGAGGAAAAATTAATTATAATAATCCTGTAATTGCTTCGCTTTGCTTTAAATACCAGGGCTTCTTAAAATTATGCAAATAGGAAGAAGATGTGTGTGTTTAAGTAATCCTTTTCTCCATCTTTATACTCATTCCACCATCATGTTTAATCATTTAACTGTAATTGATTCAATTTTCGTACATTTTTCATACAAGCAGTACCCTTATTGATACCTTTAAGCTTTGTAAAACATAAAATTTTCAAATAAATTATAAAATTGGTATATAGCAATATTGAGGTTGTATCATAAAATATAGGAAAAGTTTGTTTATTTCTTTAAACATTTATATTACGAACATGGATATGTTTAATCATAGTAACAATAAAACCTAAGTAATAATCTTCAGATATCATTGAGCTGTTTGTTATGACTACAAAAGTTAAATTAATGTCCCGATAGATCACAGAATCTACCGGGTTTTAGCTTTTAATTAAAGAAAAGCTTTATCAGCAATAAATGAAATTTGTGAAATTAATGGAACTCAAATTATGAAAATTTCATTCTTCAACCCTTAGCGATTTCCAGCATAATTTTTTATTAAGCATCATTTGATCTGAATTGCCTTAGTCTGTTGCAGACATTATGTAGAACTTTCTATGAAAATTCGATCAATGTTTAATCAGTCAATGTCTGTACTTAATTTTGTTTTACGTCAACGTATAGTACGTTACTCAGTATATCAATACAGTATTACGAACATTATTAATATTATTTCCATCTTATTTAAAAGTACTTTGATCAATAAAAGTTTTCCTTCTGAACTTTGAAGTATCTAGGTATAAAAGCGCAAGAAAACTGCGAAATGAAGTTAGCCCAAGAACATAAAATACGAAATTTGTTATTAAATATTAATATTTTTTAGATCAAAATTTTATTACAAATAATCAGTATAGACTTCTTTGAAATGGTGCGGCGGCGTAGCGCGGCGAAAGAACCTCACGTTTATATATACATATACTGCACTAGCTGCTACGCGGCCAGCCTTCGCCTGGCTTTTAAATGTACCGAAAAAATGCCTAGAGAGAACGCCAAACGTTAAATTTTAAAAATGCACAGAATTTTACTCCCCAGAACAAATTTATCAAAAAACAAAACCCACAAATTTCAACAAAAATGTATGAAATTAAAAAAATACAATGAAATAAGCAATATCCCTTAATACAAATATTAATTAACCTAATAATAAGTTAACCAACTTCCCGTTGCCTTCTCTCGACAAACGTCCAGTATCCAACAGAAACATTAAATTTAGAAACTGCACAGAATTATCGCCCTCATTTTTCCGAATGGCAACAGTGCTGATATCAGCAACGATGACAACAGTGATATATCAGCAACAATGGCTGAGTGCCATTGTTGCTGGTATAATAGACAGAATTATCGATTTCATGCGATATCATCAAAAAACATAAAATAAAAAAAAACATCTCATTCGAATTTTGAGAAACATGACTTCGAGGTGCACTGAATCTTGTCTAGATACACTTATGTACCAAATTTCATAGCCCTGGGTCTATTAGCTTACGCGCAGCGCAAACGAAAGCCTCACACGCATAGACAGACAGAATCTTCCTTTTATATATACAGATTTCAAAGTTTAGAGCTATGATA
This sequence comes from Stegodyphus mimosarum, assembly GCA_000611955.2. Classification (NCBI taxonomy): domain Eukaryota; kingdom Metazoa; phylum Arthropoda; class Arachnida; order Araneae; family Eresidae; genus Stegodyphus; species Stegodyphus mimosarum. The sequence goes on from KK113514.1 coordinate 45,735, forward strand.
TATATGATATACAACGCTTTGAATAATGTTTCTAAATATATATTTTTCTTTATTCTGGTATGATGAAAACTTAGGATTTGGAGACAATTTTCAAAATGTCCGAAAATTCCATTTAAGACAGTATCCAAAATGCATTATTCTTCAGTAGTAACTTTCAAAATGGCAGCATTTGTTTATGAAGTTTTATACCATTACGTATTGTGTAAGTTACATGTACGAGCTTTTCAAATCGTTACTTAATCATAACATATATAAATATAAAATTTTAGTTCATTTCAACGATTAATATATCATTCTTCTTTAAGAAATTAAACTGAAATACACATTGCACCTATAAAGTTTTAAGACTAAACAGTTTCAACTTTGCATTTCAATGCATTTATACTTTTTATCTTGGTTATTGTTTTTGTTATTTTTAACTCTAATTTCAGCTGCTTGTGTTCAACAAAGTATATCATGAGGCTCGCGCAACTAAGCCATGGCACTAAGAAAAAACAAATGAACAACAGCACTGCAAATGGGAAAAAAAATTACGAAAAAACAATGAATAAATAAAAGTAATAAATAAATAAAAATTAAGCAAAAGAAAATAGAGGGTAATAAAATAAAGAAATCTCAGTAATCTAAATTGAGAATTAAATTTCGAAAAGCAGAAATTCTCTCAGTACGAAAAAATTCATAAAAAATTGGTGGAAAGATTCAGACAGGTTTCGAACTTATTTAAGGTAATACACTGCTTATTTAAGGTAATATTTAAGATAAAACACAAAACATTTATTAAGTTTTAAGGAGGAATATATTAACTAATTCTAAAGAAGGTAACTAATCTCAGTCCAGTTAATCCTCTCAAATGTTAACTAATGGCAACATCTCAACATTTCTTCTTTAAAATATTATCTTCTTATGAATATTAATTTAAAATCTTGTGTAATTTCTTTATTTTCGGATTTTCCCACGCGTGATGCCGTCGTGCAAGTGGTTAGATCGTCCAGACAGATTTCGAAGATACGTGGTTCGAATACCACCCAGGTAACAGATGATTTCGCACATTTCCTGAACCGAGCAACTAAATAAACTCTAAGAATTTTTAAAGAAAATCTTCTTTGTTTAAACAAGTCATTATTATTTCATTTTTCTACATATCTTGCAGTTTAATATATGAATTAGTGACAAATAACATCCAAAATATTATGCAGTTGTTTGCAGTGTTATGCAAGATTTTTTACTTTCATGCTAATTTTTTTCTAGCAACGATTCTAATCTTACGTTAAACAACTTATCAGTTCAACAATAAATAATAACTGAATTATTCTGCCTTCAGGCAGGTGCAGGGATGAAATGTGTATATTTTCAGAGACATGCTTTCCACTTCTTTTTTCGTTTGGTTATTCGAAATAAGTGGTACTATTTATTGGCTTTTATTTAAAATGTCTTAATGTTAAAAAAGGAATGAAATATTTACATTTACATGGAACATTTGTTAAATTGTAAGAAGTCTCAAATTCCCGCTTCCTCATAACGTTGCCTTGAAGAATCGTGAAAGGATAAACGTTCGTAGCACGAAAAGTGTGAAATCTCAGACCATTCCACTTGTAAGAAGTCTGTAAATTCACAGAAGTTAAAAGCAACATGAAAAAGGGACAGAGTACTTGCATTACCACAGAGTAACTGAAGTCTCTCTGTCTAAGGGTTGTGAGGCTTATTGAGGCCTGTGTGGAAAGCATTAAGAAAAAATGACTCGTATTCTTGTTTCACATTGCGGAAAAGAAGAAAACTCTTCTTGCCGAGATTTTGAACCCGAATGAAACTACCAGTACTCTGTGATTTTAACCCTCGGCTATTGATGGACCACAATAAAATAGAAAACCGAAGTTACCAAATACCGATCTAAAGGATAAGTTAAAAAAGAGCTGAAAAACTCATTCGGAAGACGATAGACACAAAGACTGGGTGAAACAGAATGAATACACAAAGACTCAAGAGCTAATAGATATATCTGCCATGGACAGTAAATTCGAGAAGACAAGTAAAAACTCGAGATTTCTTAACATTCTTTCTAAACATTTTAAAAAACTATAGTGTACATACGTTCAGAAAAAAAAATCCAATATTAAAAGATATTGTATCTCGATGTATTGAATTGTGTGATCTGTAGCGAAAGCAGTTATTACGATTACACTGCAGCAATATACTGTTCATAAAGAGATATTTGTACCCATATCCAAGCAAAACTTAAATGACAGCAATTTTCAAGTAAACTTCAAATTTTTATCTGCAAGTAAAGTATAAAACCGCATTTGTCCCTAGAGAATGGTTTCTTGTACTCATTTACATGCCGTAGAAAAACGTATCATCTGTCATATCAAATTAAAAACAATAAAGGGATATATATATTGCATTTGCTCTATTGACATACATTGAAGCATACATTTGTCCTATTGACTTCAACCAAAATATAGTTTTCTGTATATTGCTTCGCCAGTGTGGGGGGAAAATTTTTGAATCCATACATTCCACCCTCCTAGTACGGAAACGAATGTTTTCGAACACATATACGTGGCTTGAGCGAATAGGTGAATGTTAAGTAAATACTAGGCAAAATTTCCCTTTAAATTAGCATTAGTTTGTTAGAAAACTTCATCTATTTCAGAAAAGTCAAACGAGCTAGGCCTCTCTTCTTCACAGAGAAAAGAGTGAATATCATCATCTGCGAATATTTCATTTTATTAAAGCCCCTTTTATTTAGTCCTAATTTAAACGTGGAGATTTAGAGGCTAGGATGCTAAGCATTTGGAAGCAAGGTACAAGTATTTAGACATATTCTAAGCACTTTTTATTTCGCAGCAAATAACGAAAAAAAAAATTTTTTTTTTGTTCTTCAGTCATTTAGGACTAAGTAACAGGCACCCAATTTTCGTTGCAACTTTATGGTTTTTGTATCCTGAAAAATAAAATGTGTTTCATATTCCTTTTCTGTTTCCCATTATTCAAGAACCATACGTAGCCTACGAAATAAATTAGAAAAATAAAGATGTAAAAATAAATATGATAATCATCCAGAATCTTGTTAAACGGGAAAATTTCTCGACCTTGAAATTGCGAAATAGGTCTTTCGATAACGATTTCTCGTTTTGGAAAGGTCGTGTTTCCATCGTTACGTAATTGTAGTTAGTATCGTGAATATTTAGTGAATGTAGGCAGTTTCGAATACAAACTTTGGGATACTATCTTCATAAACAGAAGCTAGCGCATGTATGGTTAGCGTGATAGAAGAATCTGAAAACAGCTTAGTTTTTGTTTTCGTCTAGAACTGTTAATTTTCTAATTTCTTTTTATATTTCAAACCGAAACTTCACACCCAGACCTTCTTCTCAGCCTCACATGACATTACACTATCGATTGGTATTTATTTATCATATTTTGAATCGTTGATCTTACAACTTGTGGCAGTGCATGAAGCAGGGGGCCTCAAAAGTGCATATGCTTTTTTTTAATTTTCTAAAATTAATAATGAGATGAGAATCCCTTGGAATATGCCCTACTCGCGACTGAGACTTGTGTGAACCAATAGTGTGTTCTTAGAGAGTCCTTTTTGTATATGTACAGTGGGCGCAATTTTTATTGCCTTTAATATTACTCAGTATTTGGAGAACCACCAGCGACGGAGCGGTAAAATCGTTGGACACTGGTAGTTCCGACCTACGTTCGAATCCATGTGTTAAGGGATAGCCGCATGAGCGTTTCCGTGGCTTTCTCCGTGTGCAACGTGTGCACAAGTCAGTTTCTCTTAAAAAGTCCTCCACGAAGGCATCCCTTCCCTTAGGCAGCTAGCCACAGCGTACTCTGCTATAATAAACTAAACCAAACCAACGTTTGGATTCATAATCAAGGAACATTATTATCATGTGTTCTTATATACAAACTTCAAAGCATACTATTGAGAATTCATTTTAATCTGAGACATTTCAACCCTATATTTGCTCCTATTTGACACGAGTAAAATTTCTAATTTTTCATTTAAATTATAGCAATACATTGTTGATTCAATACATTGTTGATAGATTAAAAAATAATTATCTGTTTAATAATTTTACCCAAGTTATACCAATTCTAATAAACCCTCATACCTCAAACTATGTATCTGTATTACAGAATTTTGTTCAGCCCTTAATTATTTTTTAATTAATTTTTCTTTAAAAAATGAACTACCTTTTTCGTTATTATTTTCTCTAAACATGGTGACGATTATTTCTGAAAATTAGATGCTCAAAACTTATTTATAGTATTTGATTTGCTTTTGATTACTTTCTTTTTTTCAATTGTGCAAACAAAATATTACATTTGTCTAACATTTTAAAACTGAAATGAATGTTCGTTTTCATGCAACTGAAATGAAAATTGTTCTTCGAGCATCATCCTTATATTTTCGTAAACATTTCTATCATTTATGAAAAATGTTTTGTGAAAACTAAATACGACCTTATTTGTTAAAAATGCTTCCTCCGTACTGTATTCAAATTTTTGTAGAAATGTATGATCACTGATTTAACGTCTAAAATGAAGTCAAAACGTATGATTATGGTCGTAAAAACACTTCCATATTTCATAGAAAATTTTTTAAAAGTTAAATTATGGTTAGTTTCTTGAAGATGAAATTTTTCAAAAAATAACGGATTGCTGATCAAATATAACTGATTGCTGATCTAATATAAAATATATAATTTGATATAAAATATGCAGATTAAGAAATAATGATTAAGAAATAACGGTCGAGAATTTGCCGACTAAGCATTGGCCTGGAATGCTTCAGTATGTCGTTCTCTTCTATATGAGTTTTCGAAACCACAGAAGGGACCGACTTACAACCGCAGGCAAGGCAACACATAAGTGACCAAATTTCGTAGGAGTCGAACCTGTTTCGTCACCTACAGTTAGCCTCATCTGTCTAGAATATGAGATATTCTTTCAAGATGAACCTGTACAAACTACATAAATTTAAAATATTAGTAACTATTACTGAAAGAAATTGTGTAAAAATATAAGATTCGTTCTATAAGTAAAATACAAACTTGGAATTGAAAGAGCATTACTCAGCTGTGCCTGAAATGGACTTTCTCTAGAGTTTGGGGGAAGAGGAGCTAACATGAACGGAACAATAGCAAAACAATTTTAATTTAAAACATTTATTAATGTTTTTTTCTAAAATATTTAAGACCAAAGTTGGTCAATGGAAGATAATAGCGTAATGAACTTCTTTGTTGGTGAAAGCGAAATTTACCTTTTTTTCTGTAAATGTAAATAATCAATTTACAGACACCAAAGGAATCAAAGTCAACTGCTAAATAAAATTGCATAAAATTATATTATTAGCTCTAAAGGGTTTGTAATGTACTTAAAAGGAATTTATGAATTTGTAGTATAAAGTTCATTTAGTGATGGCCATAATCGTGTCTTCGTAATTTTACAGCACAACATAAACATGTGTCTTTCTAAACCAGTTTTCGATTTCATCGAATTATTTTACATTTTCTGAACTAACTCAATAGCATTAGTTATATAAATTAACTTTCTTTCCTTGTTCGAAACGTGAAAAAGCTACATAATCTTCTTCTGCAAAGTATTTCTCATGAACGAAAATGTCATTCTTTGAAATTGAAACTTCCATGTAAAAATCGCATCTCTATGTGTATATGGGATTGACTGTGGTTTTATCGTCTTTAATATTAGGGTAGAACTAATCCCCGATTTACGCTGATTCTTATGATAGAATCCAATTCAAGAGAAATTATACTTCGAAGATCAAATTTTAATATAATTCCCTCTGCTAATATGACGTACAAAACGATATGATTACCAAATAAGGAAAGACCATTTGACAGTTAGATATAAGGGTTTCTTGTTATGCGCAGAGACATTAAGCAGAAATTGCAAAATTGGAACTTGAAATATTTCTAAAACTACTCACCATGAGAAAAAAACTACTCTTAAACGATGAGAAAATACCGAGGTGACAGTTAGCGCCGCTAACCACTATAATGCTTGGCCAGGCATCAGGAAGACACTAAGCGCATTAGATGATTTTAGCGTTAATGATCGTAAAAGTTCTAGCATTTTCAGTGGCATTTCGCAAAGTCAAGCCATTGAAGACTGAGCTGGTGAGAGACTGAATTGTAAGAGAGGAAGAGGCTGATCTGTTGGTACGTAATACTTATCTGAGTTTATCTCTCAGGTTGAGCACTTATATCTTTTACATTTATTTACCTGAAAGAAGTCGATGTTTATCATTTGTTCGGATTAATGTTTAAGGCTTTATTACTTCATAATATACTTAGAAACCGCATGGACTTTAATCATACATTTCTTGTGAAGAAATCATCGTGCAAGGTTTTGCTATAAACTTGTGTCCCCTTTAAAATTTAAACACTCACCATTAAGATATTTATTTGTCATTTATCGCAAAACCAGTCTTCGGTTTTCTTCTTCATATTTCTTTCTGTTAATGGAAAAAGGAATTTCGTTTATGTCTTTCTTAAGTCACACAGCCGTAAAAGGGTCTTTCGAAAAGGGACATATACATATCTATACCAAAGAAAATAATATTTTAAGAATGAATCATAACTACAAAGAGAATTATATAAAATACATTAATAATCACTGAGCTTTGAATCCCCCAAACGTGCTTAAAAACTAGACCTTTCGTTTAATAATATTATTTCTCAATAAATGATTCAACAGTAATGTAATATATATATAATATATATATATAATTTAACAAAATTTCTAATCGTATAAAAAGCAATTTAAAGTAAAAACTTAGATATAGAAATAGGTTTAAAAGAAATTATAAATAATTTATATTGCTGCAAACTAATTTACAGTATCATTTAAATTCTGATAGCATAAGTAAATCAAGTGCAAGTATCAAAATCTATTAACAAATATAAAATTGTAATAATTTTTTTTAAATCCTAAAAATAATAAATATGCATAAGTGAATAATTACTGAGCTAGGCAGATGACAGACTTATCAAGGGGAAGTTGCCCTCAAACCTAACTATTCAATTATTCAATTCGCGTTTCGTCATTTATGTAGGCAAGTGTAAAATTCGAAACCAAAAGTAAAACCAAATGATGTGACCTACCAAAAACAATTCAAACGAGTGGAATTTTTAGAAAAGAACAAATCAAAGCCAATACAAAACAATAACCTTTATAAAATCAATTTTTTAGAAAACCAGTTTAATTTAGAAACTCTTGCCCACAAAAATCTTCCCCGACACGAATATGCACATAAACAAAAAAGATACAGAAACTATTAACATACAAAAAATAAACTAGAAACTAAATTAAATAATACTAAATAATATTTAAATTAAATTAATTAATTTACTATTATTTCTATTGGAGTGTGGACAAGGAGCAGTATGTCAAATTAAGTGCTGTAAAGTAGTGTTTCTTCTATTTATAAAAGAGGGCGCTAGTAAAAGGTAAAGTTGAGTGATAAGTTGCTGTATGTAAAAACCATTTAAAAAGCTATTTAAAATTATTCTGCAAACTATATGTAATGTAAAAAGCGTGTTCTGTAGCTAAAAAATGTTTTAAATGTGTAGTAATGTAAAAATGTGTAAAAATTGTGAAAAAGCAAACTGTTATAATGTGTAAAATGGTTGCAAATTACTAAGGACTGTAATTTTTTTTTGTAAATTTAATTTATGAAGTATGTTTTAATTTAAATTTAGAAAAATTTTTAATTTTTTAATGAAAGTAAAAAGTATTGTAATATTTAATAATATTAAAATTGAATTTAAGATGTGTAATAAAACTTACTAAATACTGGCCAAAAAGTTAAGGAAAAGGAGAAAAAGATTAAAAAGGAATAAGTTACATATTTGCGTAGAACTGTTGGCTCCCATTGGTATTCCTCTAATCTGCTGAAAGATCTTAAATAATGCACAATTCATGTAAGTTTTCCATCTATCAATTCAAAGGATGTTAAGCATAATAGGAAATGATATGCTTATGATACGCTTATATTATTTAATAACTACATTAAATTCAATAATAAGATCTTTCAGCAGATTAGAGGAATACCAATGGGAGCCAACAGTTGTACGCAAATATGTAACTTATTCATTTTTGCTTATGAATATAAATTCCAACTTAGTTTGAATAAGAATGAATTAAAGTTATTTGAGAATATATTTAGATACTTTGATGATATTATAACTTTCAATAATAATTCTGCTTTAGAACAATTCAAAATTTACCCAAATAGTTTAACACTTAATAAAACTAATACTAATCAAGATACTATTGAATACCTTGACCTACATATAATTAAACACAGTAAAATTAAATTATATGATAAAAGGAGAAATTTCCATTTTCATACTATTAAACTAATTAATTGGAACTCTAATATCTCTAGAAAAGTAATAGATAACACTTTTTTATAGCCAAATAATGAAAATAAAAAACATTTGTACTGAAATAGAAGATTTAAAAGGTGAAATAATAAAACTAATTGATATTCAGGTTGATAACCAAGTCCCAACAGAAATTATTAATTTATAAATTAAAAAGGCAGGCATTAACTTTTCTTTATAATTTATTAAATCTTTATAGTATGATAACATTACCTTAAACCTTAACTGGAGGGTAATGAAGAATTTTGAAGAGTTAAGGGATTATCTTGTAAATAGTTCTTGTAAATATTTTGTAAAAATGTATATTTAATACTGGACTCTTTCCTTTTATTAATAAGGGGCCAACTCTTTTCAAAAGTCTCAATTATAGCCCGAATTGAGTGAAAATTTTAATCTTTTTCTCCTTTTCCTTAACTTTTTGGCCAGTATTTAGTAAGTTTTATTACACATCCTAAATTCAGTTTTAATATTATTAAATATTACAATACTTTTTACTTTAATTAAAAAATTTTTTAATTTTTCTAAATTTAAATTAAAAAATACTTCATAAATTAAATTTACAAAAAAAATTTTAGTCCTTAGTTATTTCCAACCATTTTACACATTACAACAGTTTGCTTTTTCACAATTTTTACATTACTACACAGTTAGATTTAAAACATTTTTTAGCTACAGAACACGCTTTTTACATTACATATGGTTTGCAGACTAATTTTAAATAGTTTTTTAAATGGTTCTTACATACAAGCAGCTTATCACTCAACTTTACCTTTTACTAGCGCCTTCTTTTATAAATAGAAGAAACACTACTTTACATCACTTAATGTAATATTCTGCTCCTTGTCCACACTCCAATAGAAATAATGGTAAATTAATTAATTTAATTTAAAACTTACTTTTTACTTGCCTTTATTGTATTATTTTAGAATTATTTAATTTAGTTTCTAGTTTATTTTTGGTATGTTAATAGTATCTGTATCTTTTTTGTTTATATGCATATTCGTGTCGGGGAAGTTTTTTGCGGGCAAGACTTTCTAAATTAAATTGGTTTTGTAAAAAATTGATTTTATAAAGGGTATTGTTTTGTATTGGCTTTGATTTGTTCTTCTCTAAAAGTTCCACTCGTTTGAATTGCTTTTGGTAGGTCACATCATTTGGTTTCACTTTCGGTTTTGAATTTTACACTTGCCTACATAAATGACGAAACACGAATTGAATAATTGAAGAGTTAGGTTTGAGGGCAACTTCCCCTTGATAAGTCTGTCTTCTGCCAGCCTCAACAATTATTCACTTATGCACATTTATTATTTTTAGGATTTAAAAAAATTTATTTCAATTTTATATTTGTTTATAGATTTTGATACTTGCACTTGATTTACTTATGTTCTCAGAATTTAAATGATATTGTATAGCAGCAATATAAATTATTTATAATTTCTTTTAAACCTATTTCTATATCTAATTTTTTACTTTAAATTGCTTCTTACGATTAGAAATTTTGTTAAATTCAAATTTGATTCCTTGAAGCAATGGCGCAAGAGAATTATTTAAATTAAATTTAACTTTACTATATTCTTTTGCAGTTATAATATGAGTAATAATATGAGAATGAAGTAATGTAATACATATATGTAATAATTTAGAATTTAAAGACAAATGTTGAACCATAAGGATATAGTTGCAGCCAGGGCTGATTTAAATGTTTCTTTTTAATTTTGGTTAACACACGTGCTTAAGACAATACAAATAAACTGGCGTAATAAGCGCCTGTCCTTAAAGATTACATTGGCATCGTATATAGAATTTTGAAATATATTTGAAGAAGGAGCAGCAGTAAGTTGGCAAGACGGAAATGAGATTGCAATATGCAACATATTCTCAGAAGAAAATTTAAGGCAAAGTAAAAAATTTATTATTTCCAGACAAGTTAGTTTCAGTTTATTTTCCCTGGATTGGATAATATTTAAGCTTAATAATTTAGTATTAGCTAAAGGCTTGTATAAGTTACTTGCGTCATGAGATTTATATAAGAGTCATATGATGGCTGTTAATTTTGAAATGACATAGTTTATTTACTGTTTTTAGGAGAGAAAGGGGAATGCGCAGATTAAAATAAAGGACTATTGCAAATTAATGTTAATATTTACATACAATAAATAATACATAAAGGATACATGTTAAATAACACATGTTTTTTATCAGTTTTGATTGGAAGTCTTATTTGCTGAAACGTTTATGTACATACCTGTATCAGCAACGCTATATGTAAAAATCACGTGACTTTGTTAATTTGGAAATGACACAGTTTAGAGACGTTTGTTTATCTCCAATATTATTTTTAAGGCATAAAAGAGAAATACCTATATTAAATGAAAAGTTAAAGGACTACTAAAAATTTAATTTATTATTTTGATTTACCTATTTTTACCTTTCATATACGTAAGTAAGAAAAAATTCCAACTAAAATTTATAAAAGTCCCTAAAATTTCTTTTTCAAGTTTGATTATTTCTTCACCCCTCCTAAAAATAATAACGTGCATACAACAAATCTAAAATACGTCACTTTAAAATTAATCCTTGTTGTCTGATTTTTATACAACAATAGTGGCATACATACTTAGATAAAGATACAAAAAAATGTGAAATCTTTTATCGAATACTAACCAATTCGAAACTGTAATCAGTCGTAATTAAACGAAACTGTAACCAATGGTAATTAAGAGGCACTATGCCCTTTCTCCAAAGAAATACAGTAACTTCATTACACTTAATCTAACATTAATAACACAATCATCGCTCATCTAATGCTTGCATCTGTCCAGCTAACATGCTGTCTGCTGCATTTTTTTTAATTATCAGTTAATTGTAATGCTATAAATACGTGAATTATCAAATAGCGATTATAATAATCGAATAACGGGCGTTCCTGTGATACTAATTTAGATATAAGTAAGTTTTCATTAATACTCTGCTAAAAATAAAGAGCCACATTAAGTGAACATGACTACATAATTCTATTTTTTATGCACCTCTTCCATCATTCTCGTCTACGTAATGAGATATCCAAAATTTTCGGTACATATATATATATATATAATATGAAATTTGCCTCTAAAAATGTTTTTTACATAAACAAAAGGAAACTTTTGTTTTGTTAAGAATTGCTGTCAGTTTTTCATTCCTGATTTATTACGTATCTGTTCTGTGGTTAGATTATTTATCAAAAAGATTCGACTTCATTGTTCTGGAACAGCATCCAAATTCTAATTTTTTTTTCAAGTAAATCGAGTCTTTGTACTTAAACATCACGTTATCTCAAAAATAATAAATTCATTCTCTGTAATACTCAGAGTAACTAAGGTCCGTATCTCAAAAGCTGTCGCAAAACCCGATAACTCCGTTTTGGCATAGTTCCTAATGAATACAATCGCTTAGCGCTGGCGACAACAGCTCTCACACACGGCGCGTTCCCAGTCGGCTTGACCAACAAAAAAATGCCATACGATTGTCCAACGGAAAAGAAGAAATGCGACAGTTATATGGAGAATGACCTTTGAAACATTGCTGTCACACAGCGGTTGAGATTGACATACCATCTATGAGATAAAAAGAAATAGATTTTGTTTGAGAGATGTTCTCTTCGAAATGCTGTACTTATGGAAGAATTGCGGAGTTAAATATGCACTCCAATATGTCCGTACATGTGAATATATATTTAGATACACGATGGTATTAATCTTCTGAAGCCAAAAAATATGCAGGTATTAACACTGAGTTCTATATATCGATCACCGGATGAAGTTTTATTATATCTTGTTACCTTTTTTTGAGGCATATGGATTCAATATAAAAACTTATTTCAGAATAGTACACTATATGAGAATCAAACATGCGGTAACTAAGTTGTAAAGCTTACTTCTTGCGAACAGAACAAAACGAAGTTAATCGATAAAGAACAGCAGTTTTTGGATTCGGTATTAAAACTCTCTTTTAACTCTCGATGAAACAGTTGACTTACATCTAGCTATTTTATTAATATTTATACCATTAGTAAAATTAACGAAGTACCATATATTATGCATCCGTTTCATAGTTTTGTTAGCATTTTTGCTAAACGCACTAAAAATGAAAATATTTTGCAACAACAAATAAGATTCATAGAACATGCAAATCGTAATCTTCTATATGCATCCTCAAATTTAAAGTTTTATTTATGCAGTAAAGATGTTGGCTTTACTGAAAGAATTAAAAGAGAATTATTTTTTTCTTTAAACAGAAGCCAAATATTTGCGAGATTTTTTGCTAATTTGTGCATCCAAAAATTTCGATTCTTAGAATTCTTAAATTTAACAATCGTTATTTAATTTACGTGTCGTATGTATTGCAAAATAAATATTCCTCATAAAAGTATTTAGTTTGGATTTTAAGACAACCTCACATTTTCGAACAGCAAGCATAACTGGTGTACAACATTTTTGTTAAACTTGAACTTCAGGATAAGATTATAAGTTTATAGCGTTTCTTTCTCTGTGACTTTGTTGTTCGGAGAGGCATGATTGTTTGCTTAGCTTGAGTTGTCAAAGATATTCGACGAGTTCCTGAGCACTCACATTTTAGCCTCCTTATTTCCTATTGATTAAGTCTAATTTTTTAGATTTTAAACTAAAACGAAAAATGGCTCATGTATGTCTGTAAACACTAGTTAAGTGTTTTAAAATTAGAAAAAAGAGAAACCTTAAATTGGAATAGATTGCGAATAAAGATATCGATTTCAGATTTATTATTTTATTGCTAACATGCTCGTGATTTTATTTGACAATGAGACCGTTACACCACGAAGGCATGCTGGAAAGAGAGAGAAAAGTACTCTACAAAACTTACCAACCATGCCAGAGTCAGAGGAATAGCTCTCTCTCTCTCAACAGGCCATCAGCGGAAGGAACAGCAGAATGTTTACTATGAATCATATCGATTACGATTCTTCTTTTCATTTTAACTTCCGTCGCTTGCCATAAAATCTGCTAAGCGTCTGGATTGAGCGAGTATATGATACATCGAAGAAAGAATCAACATATGTCAATTATAGATAAAACATAAATGAAATGTCGCACTTTTGAAAACATCAATGCTTTCTGCCGCATACGAATCCAAGCTCAAGGCTAACAGTCGGCTCTTTCTACCACCAAACCAAAAGGGCAATAAACAGAAAGTTAATTTAATTTCATCATACAGCAAATTAAAAGAATAACGAGGCAGGGATCTTCTCTCCTTATTATTTTCCTCATTCTATAAAGTAAATGCACAAAATAAAGTACAGCAAAAAGTCCGAGATCCGGAATCTCCGGGATTTTTTTCGAGAACTTCCAGATTTTAGATCATTAGTTTGAATCTAGTAAGATAAAATGTAGATATAGCAACATTGGGGCTTCACTTATCGTTGAGGTAAGAAAGAAAAATGCTACCCCCCGCCACCATGTGCAGAATTTAGGAACGGCACAAATTTTAGAATTCAGAAGGAGCACCAAGCAGAAAGAGATAGGAATGGCCAAATTTTTAGAATTTAAAAGCGGCAACAGGCAGTAGAATTTAGAAGTGGTAACATGTTTAGATTTTACGGAGGTATCACGCAGAGAAGTTTGGACCCGCAGAGATTACAGCGAGAAGCAAAATGCATAACGCTGCCCATGCTTCCTCCACAATCACTCAAAGGCTGAGAGTTTGATCCTGGATAAATGGATACTTTCTTACTGACCACAGTGCGACCAGGAAGTATTTGAATGACATGCAGGAATCTCAGTTTGGAGAAAAATCACATTTACGCACACCTCATTCCTTTTGTTCCCTATTCCAAGACTTCCAAAGGAGAAATTTTTTAATTACTTTATCCATTCATTTAAATATTTATTTATTTGTTGCATGGCGGTCTGGAAGCCCGGATATTCGACCCCCCGGGTTTCGGACTTCGTGTTCTGTGAGGGCATTCTGAGTTATCCAGTTTTATTACGCTAATAATGGTTATTATGGTTTAACAATGGCTATTATTTTAAATAAAAATAATACTCATTGTTTCCATCTAGTAAAGGAAAGTCTTCATTATTTAAATAAAATTGAAAATGGGAAATGCGTAGAGAAGATTAAAATATATATGCTGATATATAGTCTCTCCTCCTACCTTCGCAAAAATATTTTTGCTTCTGAAAAAAAGGGATTTATATCTAATCGCCTTCGAAATGGATAGTTTTATTCATAATTTATGCCAATTAAATATAGTTTTTTTGTCCAATTTTAACTTTATATCGGTGTGTTTCTCTCCCAATTATTTTAACTAAAACGTGTTGCGCTGCTCAATATTTTATTTTTAGTCGCATATTATCAAGATTATAATATTTAAAAATCAATTTGTGTTACTTGATTAAAACCATGGATATTTAACCTTTTTCTTACATCGCGTGCTTTTAAAAGAACGGTCTTCTGCATCGTCTATCTTACATCTATCTTACATTTTTTTCTATAACATACAGCATACAACATAATCACAATAAAAGTAACTGCAGATAAATAAAGTAAAAATAATACTTAGAATATGAGCAAAAGAGTTTTAAAAAATAGTTTAGTAGGTTTGTCTTATTAGTTTAAATTTTTCGAATATAAACAAGTTTTCAGAACCAAAATCACAGACTCTAATTGTACAAAAGTTCGGTTTTAATTAACTTGATGGATACAGTTCACATACTGATGCAATATTTTTAATATCTGACATAAAACTTCTGAACTTAATTTTCACCTCGTTAACAAATATTCAGCCTGTTTCTTGTTTTCCGCAGCAAATTATGCACTTCAATAAAGCCGGTTTACAGACCAACGAAACGAACGTACGTAAACGTAAACGAACGTAGGTACGAAGACAGAAAAGTAAATAATGTTGATTTGACAATAAATATATTAGTATAAATTCCAAAACTTTGCATATACATGTGTTTTCAGTTAGACTTACAGCTGAACATCCTCCTTCAGTCCAATCAACTCTTTTTGGATGATAATATCTGGATGAGATATATCGCAGTTCAGCGGTTCTGTGAGCAATGCTGCCACATTCAAATATTCAATGTCTTGGAAGCGAACATTAAAATCTTCTTTTAAATTTTGAAAGTGGCATGCATATAACAATTATCTACTGAAAAATATAGTCCTTTGCTACAAGAAACAATAGTATTGTTACGTGCGTACGGATTCGTAATAGATTGAATGCAAAAATTCGATAAAAAGTTAATAAATTTTAATCTAATTTCAATAAATATAAAAAACATTGGATCATTCCTCAGAGATATTAGTACAATATCACAATATCAAGCAATATAAACAGTAGCTATATTTTAAACTAAAATGTTAATAGAACGCAATTCAAAGCGCAGAAATAGAACGCAATTCAAAGCGCAGAGAAAGCTAATCCGATCACAAAATTACAGCAGCTAAGTAAACAACTACTAAGCTGAGTATCGAGTATCGTGTCTTACATTCTGGTACACAACTACTGAGTTTTAACCAGTAAATTGAAATATGTAACAAAGTAACATTGCTTTGGCATCAAAAATAAGGTGTATTAACTAATACACCAACGCACAGAGGCGAAAATACAAATAAGCCATCATGAAATTTCTATTTTTAAATCATGTAAAGTAATGGAGGCAGAGTAAATCTGGTTGTCTGGTCCTGAGTTTGCAGTAGTGATACGAAAAATGGATCAAATTCACTAAATTCATAATAACAGTGATTAATAGTATTTTCCATTAAATAATAGTTCAAACTTCATTCGAAAAATACTAAAAGTTCGTAGTCGATGATATTTAACTGATGATAAATAAGAAACTTATGGGCGGGACTTCATCGCAGCCAATACTAAAGTGAAATAAAAGTAAATATGTACAAAGTCGACGTTTAGCCTCACAAGTTCGAATGAGTATTTACATATAGTGATAAGGATAAGTGCAAAACGCAGTTTGCATGTAGAAACATTAATTTGCATTTGAGACAATCATAGTTTAGAAATCAAAGCTTATGTTTGAGAAATAATCTACGGCAGCTACGCCGACTTCTAACTTATCCATTATGGATTTTGCGGATTTGAAGTTATTTAGGAAATCTTTAGCTTTGTTAAGGTGTATTTTGATACATCCAAAGAAGGAAAGTTCATTATCTTTGGGATATTCTTGTGGTTTCTTTTGAAACCCAGCTGAATTGATTTCCGTATGATTTTGTTCACCATTTTTATGTCATTTTCTGCTAAATCAGCGAATTTATTAGATTGTTTAATTTCATTATGAGTTGAAGTTGTTGGTGGTCTTTTTACTGAATTTCTTGGTGAAGTAAATCCATCACTGTCACTAAAGGCACGTTTTTTGCAAGTTTGATTTGCGTGTGATGTGGACGGGCCACTATCAACTGTAGTGTTAGAAGCTTTTTTGCTCTCATTTGATTTTATCTCTGAAGAGGGATCTTGAGATTTTTGTAATTCTTCTAAGAGAATTTTTAAAGTGTTTAATTCGGTATCATAATCCTGTGCTTTTTTGGCGCGGTTTAAATTATTCTTTTCAGGATCTTCATCGTGAATTTGCGAATTATTAAAGAACTTCTCCATTTTGATTGAGTTGATACTTCGGGTAACCGATTCAATTGTCGAAATCCGTAATCGCTTAAAATTTAGCTCTTTACCTTCCATGGTGCGTAAATTGGATAACCACACAAATAGTTACTAGGTACAAATGTGAATATACTCACCAATGGTCAAGTTGAACCTACATTCCACTGCGAAAAGCGCAGTAGCAACCTCGATAATCACAGAACACAGTTAAAGCAAGCCTAACAAAATTACTAAGCTGAGAATCAAATCTTTTAATGGTAAATACATCTTGTAGCAGAAGGTTGCTTTTACTGTAAGACATGTTGTTGTGCCCTTAGGCGATAGTATATACTAAATTAGAGGCGATACCGCCGAGCCGCAGAGGCGAAACTGTGGTATGTACGTTTAAGTACAGAGTTGGAAGTTGAGTATTTCTTCGATATGCTGTTGGAGCTGGAAGATGACGAGAGGAGGAGAGATGGTTACGATTTGTTGGAGCCAGTCACGTGGTAGGTCACCCTCCTAAGTACTGACCCCGTGGAAGCTGCTTAAGTTGTAAGTTTGAGGAAATTCGAAATTTTGGGGAGGTTCATCGGTCTTCGGTTAGTATTTAGTCTTCAAGTTCGGCGATTTCCATCAGATACTGTATTACTTGAAATCCGATCTTGAGCTTTTCAGTGAAGTTTTTAGAATTTTTTAGTTTTTGTACGAGTGACATTAACTTTTGGAGTGGGTGAATATTTCTGCATTTTGAGAAAGTGCCTGGAACGTTTGGAAAACATTACTATCTTCGGTCTTGTTCTGCAATACCTTGCTACAGCTGGATCTTTTTGTAGTATACGTGACATTAGGCTGTGATAATTTCAGGGATGGGAAGTTTTCTGCAGTAGTTGTCGGGGTTCTAGGTAGTCGGAGTAGAGTTCGTCATCTTATTTTTCCTATTAATTTCCGCAATTTTTCTGGTATTCTACGCAGCCAGCAAAAGAGCTAACATGTTTTTGTGCTCAAAATACGCATTTTGAGGGTTCTTCTTTGGTTAGATTGCACTCATTTGTCCTATGGTTAAGTCCGTATTTACAGAATCTGGCAGGATGATAACATCTGTGTTGCGTGTGCCCATACCGCTGGCATTTATACCACTGGGTAGGGCGTTTTCTTGCTGGTCTGTATTTTTCTACTTTAACATTAAAACTAAAGATATTGTTGATGTTAAAGATTGCGTTTTCTTCAGCTGAATTATCAAGTTCTATGAAGTATAAGGGTACTTTTTTCAAAGTTTCTTCAGTCTTTTTCGTGAATTGTTTTACTTTCCGGACTGGAAATTTTCTTTCAGTAAGATTTTAGAATATTGCTTCTTCGGGTATTATTTCTGGAATATTTTTAGTACGGCTTTAGTAGTTCTTTCCTGATCAAACAAATATGAGTGGTAGCTTCTTTTAATTTAGTCCAGAGTAAGAGTTATTTTTCTGTAATCTTCAGCATTTTTTGGGTATATAAAGATAAAGTCTCTTCTTGGTTGTGATTCGTATTCTGCTGTGCAGATGGTTCGCAGTTTACTATCTAATTCTATCCAGTTCAGGTTTTCTTGAGTTATTACAATCGGCGGGATTCTATTTTCTTCCTTTGAGGGATTAATTGCTGCGTGATTTTCTACGGAAACTTCTGAGGATAAATTATCATATCTGTTGTGTTGCCGTATTTCTGGTTTGGGGGATTTCCTTTAATTTTTGCTGTTTTGCTTGGAATGGACCATTCTGAATTGCTATCTTCTATTTCTGAATTCTTATTGGATTCGACTATACCTTGCATTAAGTTAGGAAATATTTTCTTAAGTTTTTCTTCTCTTTCTATTTTTCGGGTCAGATCTTTTTCGTTATTTTGGGTTCTTTCGGCTGTTTTGGTTTTTCGTATTTTTCGTTCACTTTTATAACGCCTATATTTTTCGATCTCTTCATTAAAGATTTCCTTATATTTCGGATTATCTATGTAGTTGCTTATTACTTCATATTCCTTTCCATAACGTTCCTGGGCGAGAGCATGCATTTTCTGAAGTTCGTTGAGTTGTAATCCTGTTGTAATAAGTGCTAAAAACCTGTTCATTTCCATTTGTTTCCATCGGGATTTCACCTATTTTGTATTTATCGGGCGGTTCTTTAGCGGATATACTTTGAGAGATTGCAGCAGAGAAATATCAAAGATACTTACAGAGCAAGTCAAGATGCGTCCTTCAGGTACCAACGCTCGCAGCAGAAGATGAAAAAGTGCTAAGCTGAGTCAGTCAGTCAGTCAGTGATTTTATAGCCGAATTATTGCAAATAATGCAACTTTACCGGCTCAATGACAAAATTTGCCTAAAAAAGCCACAAGACGTTGAAAGTCCAGACAAATAAAAAATAAAAGAGTAAAGGTCAAAAGGGAAGCCACAAGTGGCAAATACAAGACGACTGAAAAGATATACAATGCATAATAAATATAAAATATACAAGTTTAAATACGATACAGTATCATGAGTTACAAAACAGTTAATGTAAATTGAAAAGTATAAGTAAGGTAGGCACCAAACATGTACAGGATATTAAACATTGTGTGAACGGAAACCAGTCATGAATTTTTATTACGTGGGGAAGTTAGCACTCCGCGTGAGGAATGCTGCAAGTGCACGAAGGTCAACGTCCTCTTCAAGGATGATGTAATCAAACGTGTTGAAGTGCTTCAGTCGGTCACAATTTATGGCTTTATCGAAGAAATTTTTGTTCAATTTGTGCAGATATTTTTCCATAGTTTCAATTTGTAGATCCTTATGTAGCATATCGTTAGAAACATAAAAGTGAACTCCGGTAATTAATCTTAAGAATCTATTTTGAATAATTTGAAGAATTTTAATATCCTTTGCCTTATAGGCTGCCCATGCGGGTGAAGCGTATGTCATAATTGGACGAATAATAGCAGTGTATATGTGACGTTTTTTATAAAGGTCTAGTCTTGAATATTTTCCAAGTAAGGGAGTGAGGCTGTTAATTACTCCTATGGTCTTCTGTTTAATTTTTGCAATATGATCATTCCACTTAAAGGAGGTGTTCAGCACGATACCAAGGTACTTGGCTTTGGTGACAAGTGGTATTTTTTCATTAAATAATTTCAATTCACCATAGAATCCTTTGCGTGCATATCTTCTCCGGATGAGTAAAAGTTGAGACTTTGATGCATTAATAGCAATACGCCACTTGGTGCACCACGATTCAATGGAAGGCATAAATTTTTGAAGTTTTAATACTGCATGTTCAGCCCTAATGGATCTGACAGCCACTGCAGTATCGTCCGCATAGCAGCCGATAAAGCAGCCGCTAATCAGATCCAGGGGCGGAAAATCTGACACATAAAAGAGATAAAGAAGGGGTCCTAAAATAGAACCTTGTGGAACAGAAGCTTTAATATTCCTGAGACTTGAGTGTTCATTTTCTATGGAAACAAAAAATTTTCTATTTGTAAGAAAGGAGTATAGTAACTTGATCATTTCCGGTTCAATGTTTAAGGAGATAAGCTTGTAGATGAGCCCCTCATGCCAGACGCGGTCGAAGGCTTTCGCCACGTCTAGCATGAGTAAGGCTACACAAGATTTGTTATGCAGAGCATTTCCAATAAATTCAGTTAGCCGAACGAGCTGTTTAACAGTTGAAAGGTTTTTCTGAAATCCAAATTGTTCCTTGGGTAAAAGATCGAAATAAGTTTGAAGTCTGTTCATAATAATTCGCTCGTAAATTTTGCCTAGACCAGGCAAAAGGCTGATAGGTCGGTAACCTTCTGGCTTCATATGATCTTTGCCAGGTTTAGGAATCAGGATAATTTTGGCTTTTTTCCAGCAAACGGGAAAATATAAATTTGTAAGGCATGCGTTTATGATATTTACAAATCTGCATAGAACATTAGTAGGGAGATGTTTGATTGCAATGTTTGTAAGCTTGTCGTGCCCTGGGGCTTTTTGATTCTTGAGCTTCTTGATAATATAAATAACTTCTTGAGGTGTTGCAAATTTAGGGCATCTATGTACTGCAGGTGCATTAATCCAGTCAGAGATATAATGGTTGACATAATTAGTGAATTCTGGGTCATTTGGTGACTCATTAGGCGAAAACTGAATTTCGAGATGATCAGCATGGACCTCAGCTTTTTCTAAGTTAGTGAGAGCAATTCTTTGTTCCCCATAAATGGGTTTATTTATCGTAGGTTTATTTTTCAGGCGCTTAGTAAAATTCCAGAAGGAGTTGTCAGGCGCGTTGAAATTAAGTATTTTTTCATCCCAGATTTCCTTGCGATGATCTGCAATTTCCTTTTTAATTTCACGATTAAGTTTATTAAGTTGTCTTTTTAATCCAGGGTCCCATGATAAATTCCATCGTTTTCGTAGTTTATTTCTGGTTTTCATTTTTTCTCGAATGCTTGTTGGTAATTTTCCAGTAAATCTATCCGCCGGGACGCTATGCGTTGCATTATCATACGCATGCATAATAGTATCTGTGAGCATGTTGATAGCTCTATCAATGTCGGTGTTATTCTTCAAGGGAAGGAAGGGCGGGTTGTAATTGTATAGAATTTCAGTAAATTTGATCCAATTAGTAATCTTTTTTAAGCAGGGTTTTTCAGTTTTGGAGATTCCAAGAGTGCCAATAACCGGAACGTGATCAGATGTCAAGTCAACTTTAACTTCTAAGCACATAGGAATCGGTATGGTTGTAAGTACAATATCCAAAATATCTCCTTTGCGTGGGTTTGAGGGAAGATAGGTGAAGTCAGTTGGAGCATAGAAGTAGATAGGATGATTTAATATAAATTCAAGCAGTTTTTTACCATTATTATTGGTGCGTCGACAGTTCCATTCTTGATTTTTTGAATTTAAGTCCCCAGCTAAAATTACTGGTTTATTAGCAGGTAATAGGTCTAAAAGTATCATAGGATCTAAGATGTTGGATGGTGGAAGATACATGCAAGAGAAGTAAATAATTCCGTAAACGGGAAGGTAGACAGAAGCAGTGACAATTTCGTGTCCATTCCTACGTATCGTAGAGATTTGGCAGGATTGAAGAGTGGCTTTTACATAAATTGCAGCACCTCCGCCGCGGTGTGTCAACCTGTCACAACGATAACATCTATAGCCAGAGATGTTAATATTTGTGCCTGGCGTAGCAAAAGTTTCCGTTACACACGCTATGTCAATATCATAGCAGCTTAAGAAGTTATGAAATTCAGCAATTTTATCTTGAATGCTACGCGCATTCCAAACTACGAATTTGGTAGGGGGGCGTTTAAGATTTGGACCCATTATTTAATTCTGTCTTGGTGTTTTCTTGACACTTGTTGATTTGCTGCATTTGCTGAGTCAACTGAAACCCAGCAGTTTTAATCACCGAGACGAGCTCCGCTAAATCGGCAAAAACCTTTTTAGCTTCGCTTAATGTATCAGAATATATGCCAGTTGACAGGGCTTTAGCATATGATTTGTTCTCGACCACCCGGTTGCTGAATGTTTTTGGCTGATCGGTTTTAGGTTTTGGAAATTTCTCACACCCTCGAAACGAGGCCGTGTGAGAATTTCCGCAATTTACACAAACAGGAGTGAAGTCCTTATCATTTTTGACTGGGCAGTCATTAAAAAAATGTGATTCGCCACACTTGACACATTTAGGGGAATAATTACACCCTAATTGGGTGTGATTAAACCCCTGACATCGGAAGCATTGTAATGGACCTTGGCGTCCTTTATACTCTTGAATTTTGACACAAAGATCACAGAGGAATTTTTCATTGTAAATTTTCTTTGACTGCACTGTCTTAGGCAGTGTTACTATGAATATAGGGAGGGGAAAAACCTCACCATTCCTTCTTTTAGTCATTTGCTTTATATGCTCAATGACATAACCTAACTCTTCAAGTCTTGTTTTTATTTCATCAATTTCAGTATCTTCATTAAGTCCTTTTATCACTGCCTTAATATTCCTGTCTTGAGGAAGAATAAAAGAGTGATGTTCTATATTAAATTCTCTCAAGACTTTGACGATACTTCTATAATTATCTGCATCAAAAGCAGTAACTTTAATCTTTCCATTAATTCTTTGTCCAAAGAATTTTAATTTCCTAGCATGAAATTCAGTGCAAATTTCCGACCATTTCATGGTGGTGGGTTTAAGTGTAATCGGTGGTAGTTTAGGGATTTTCGCTGAATTTTCAGATACATTTGGTGTTTTGTCATTGACATCATTTAAGTTGGAAGTGTCTATAATGAAATTCGCCATACTTGACACATTTAGGGGAATAATTACACCCTAATTGGGTATGATTAAACCCCTGACATCGGACGCATTGTAATGGACCTTGGCGTCCTTTATACTCTTGAATTTTGACACAAAGATCACAGAGGAATTTTTCATTGTAAATTTTCTTTGACTGCACTGTCTTAGGCAGTGTTACTATGAATATAGGGAGGGGAAAAACCTCACCATTCCTTCTTTTAGTCATTTGCTTTATATGCTCAATGACATAACCTAACTCTTCAAGTCTTGTTTTTATTTCATCAATTTCAGTATCTTCATTAAGTCCTTTTATCACTGCCTTAATATTCCTG
>KK113514.1:70607-136715 GCA_000611955.2 Stegodyphus mimosarum
GTTAAAGTTCATAAGATGTTCACAATTTAACGCACCTTTGAAGAAACTTGCATTAATCTTGCGAATAAATTGATTTAGTGGTTCAATTTTCATATCTTTATGCAATACTTCGTTTCTGACATAATAGTGGGCATTTGTGCTAATCCTAAGAAACTTGTTCTGCACTTTTTGAAGTTTCTCTATATCTTTTTCACTGGCGGTAGCCCAGGCTGGCGCCGCATATGTCATAATTGGTCTGATGGTACTAAGATAAATTAGTCTTTTCTTATACAGATCCAGTTTCGAAAATTTTCCGATAATTGGGTAAAGACATTTCATGACTCTTAGCGCATGGCTACGAGTATTCTCAATATGTGGAGTCCACGTGAGTCTATTATTGATAGTTATGCCAAGATATTTAGCTTAAACTAAGCTGAGATATTTCTCTCCGGCTTTTATAGATTTTTAAATCTACCGCTCGAGACAATTCTAGCAATTTCTGGAAATCAAAAAGAGTAGAATTACGGTTACGGTTAGTCAATTACATTTATTGAAATTAAAAATAAATTGAGGAGATAGACTTTTATTCAATGTTAATGCTCTTGTATTTTTAATTTTCCGGTGTAGCTTTCTCTTAAAATACGTTACGCGCTGCATTGCACTAAGAAATAAAACAATTTTAATTATACTATTAAAAATGTCTAACTAAATACAAGATACGTATCAGTATTAAGTTATGAAAATAATAGAAATTTTTTTCAGTTTAGTGTCAATAAAAACGAGTCAGTATTAGAACGGAAACCAAAGATAATCAGAATATAGCTTTATAACAATAAGCAATTAATTATCCCTTTTATTAATGATTTGTTATCTTATCATTATGATCTTGATTGTGCCGATGAGTTGGCGATGTATATTCGGTTGTCGTTCTCTTGATCGTCACTTTAAAATTTGATGACCCTTCAAAATTTCACTGGCGCATAGAGTGCCAATACCGAACCCGTTGAGAACCCCTGGTTTAAAATTATATAATTTAAAAAGACCTTTAGACAATTTTGCTCACAGAATGCAGAAAAGTAATAAAGAAAAAAAATTCCCTGCCTCTAAATGCAGAAAAATTTTTCTTTCTAATTTGCAGTAAGATTATATTCAAATAATTTAAATTTCTCTTTGATTTATAACTCTAAAATCATGCACATGTTAGAAATGAAGGCTTAAATATTTTATTTAAACGTCTATTGTTGTTAGAAAATAAACAATAACTTTAAAAAAATCGACGATGTTTAGGAAAAATGGAGAAAATGTTTACTTCGAATGTTATATTTCAGTCTGTTCGACAGTGTTTAAAGTTCAAAATTATATGATGACTAATTTGACCGCGAAGCAATGAGTGTCTGTACCTAACATTTTACAAATCTTATGAAATTGTGTATTGTGGTCTCAAATGCATATATATACGAAGCATTTCAAGGAAATCTATTCAATAGAAAAGGGTCAAAAATTAATTTCAAATTTTGAACCATGCAAACATCACGTTAAATAAGTCAGTATAAAAATTACATGTCACACGCATAAATGCAGATTTTGCATTGTTAATAAACTATACTTTAATCTGCTTACATATCTAATATTACAAGGGTGCCAACTTGCTCCACCTGTGAGAAGCTCAAATCTCATCAGGTGCAATGTAATGGAGAAAGTAACTGGAACCGCACACAAAATAACACAGTTCCGTGTATCTGATTGGTGCTCATAAATGCGTAACTATTCCTAGGCACGAGATGCATTTCGTCAGTTTTCTTCCAGAGATACCAAAACAAACATAAACATCCAGGAGAAATGACGATAAGTTCGATGACTCGGAGATGGCCACGTACCTGCTATAGCAAAGATCTACATATTTCTCACGTGTTCCGGTTCAGTCACGTGTCATTTTTTTTTCCCGCTCATTTGCAGCGATTAAATAAACGTAAGGACGAAAAGTTTAAATCATCAAATCTCAGGAATCGTAAAAACAAATTCAAAATTAGGAAACTCAGTGTTTGCGTTAGTTCGGCCATTAGAATCTTTTATATCCTAACCTAAAATTCCATCAAATGTTTTAGCTCAAAACATTTGAGAAGTTAATTTCCTTATATTTTTCATGGAGTCATAATTTTCACTGATTCTCTATATCTCTAAAAAGGCTGAAGTTGTTTGCGGTTGTCATTTCAGTTAAACTGGAACATCAGTATTACTTCAAAGCTCCAATAGTTAATACATATTTAATTTCTTTGTATTTATACCTATAATGAAAAAGTGAAAATGACGTTGCAGTGTTGATGGCGTAGTACACAGAATTCATAGAACTTAGATCCATATTAATGAAGAATAATTCTGATTGCGTAGAATGCTAAAATGTTGAAACCGTAATGAACTTGACACTCGAGTTAGATTAAATATTCATTTTTATTTCAATTGGCATTTGTGGCCAAAATCCACTTGGCACTCTAATCGTGCCTATTTCCAGAGCATTTACATTTTTGAATACTGCTGCGATAAGACCAGAGTGATGGAAACAGTGTCCTAATAGGAAGAGAGACAGAAAAGCTAATGTGCACAATTATCCAATATGGAAGCTCACCAACAGAAGGTTTTGGTTTAGGTTAGAAAGGTTTTAGTTTTCAAAATTTTGATTTCAAGTTCCGAATAAGCTACATCATCAGCGTTACGCAAGCCACGTGACAAAGATTAATCTAGAAATGGCGCAGTCCAGGAAAGTTATTACTACTTTTAGAATACAGAGATATACCCAAATTAAAAATGAGGAAATAAGAGGCCATTGCTAAATTAAATTATACAGCTGATTTATATATTTTTTATCTTACATATATATTGTTTTGATTTAAAAAGATTCTTCGAATATCTTTATAAACACTTAATTGTAATTAAATTGTAACTTAATTGTAATTAACTAAAACTTGATTGAAATTAATTAAATTAATTATAATTCAATATACACTCATGGACAAAAAAATTAGCGCACCAAGAAGGAGTTGTCAAAATGAAACGAAATTTTACATACGTAATGACTGTTTTGATATAAGTAAATGATAAGGAAATCAAAGAAAAAGGATAATTTATTTCAGAGAAAAAGTCAAAAGAACTGAGTAGTTAATACTCCGTTGGACCCCCTCTAGCGCGAATGCACGATGCGGTACGATCGGGCATTGAGTCATACAAGTTCTGTATGATGTCTTGAGACATTTCGTTCCATATTTGCTGTAACCTTGCCTCTAGTTCGTTCAAACTCGTGGGATGCCCAACTCGTCGTCCCAATGATCCAAGATATGCTCGATTGAGACAAATCTGGGGATCGGGTAGGCCAATTAAGGGTAGTAACAGTGCGGAGACAGTCTTGTGACACCCTTGCCGTATAAGGCCGAGCATTATCTTGTTGAAAAATGGCTCCTGGGAGCCGTTGCATGAGTGGCAACACATGTGGTTGCAAGCTTTCATGAACATATCGCTCTGCTGTCATGGTGCCGCGGAACAATACTAGGGGTGACCGTGTATTGTAAGCAATGGCACCCCATACCATCACACCAGCTGTGGGAGCTATGTGTCGCTGTACAGCAAAGGCAGGATTGAGGCGTTCACCACGGGCTCTCTACACACGAACACTTTTGTCATCATTGCCGAGATTGAACTTGGATTCGTCGCTAAAGACGACCTGGTTCCATTCCGCTGCAGTCCAGTTTCCTCCTGCTCGACATCACTCCAAACGAAGGCATCGATGGGTGGGCATCAAGGACAGCACACGTTATGGGTGCCGCGATACCAATTGTCCTTCAGCCAGCTGCCCTCGTATGGTTCGAGAAGACACAGGGGCCCCTAGTGAAGGTGCTACCTGTGCCTAGATGGCGGCCGATGAAGCAGTTGGCTGTACGCGTGCATTTCTTACGATGTGGCGGTCTTCTCCACGACTGGTCTGTCGAGGACGTCCTGAGCCTGGTCTTCGTGTACATGACATCTCTCGGGTCCACTGGTCCCAGCACCTCCTCACAACACAATCAGAGCAGCCTAATTGACGAGCTACTCGCCTAGCTGACCACCCAGCTTCCATCATCCCGACAATTCTCCCCCTCTCAAACTGCGACAACTGCTCATATTGTCTTCAAACACGGCGTAATAACATGTCTACCTCAGCTCTTCCTTTGTAAATGATTCAGCACACTGAAACAAAGCTTTGATTACCTGTTTTATACTCCACAGAGTACGACGTTCAACGCCCTCTACCGGCTATACGTAATGTGCAATCACGCTGCATTTCTAATCATTTGCATATCTCCCCGGCATGTACCTTCATTGCAAGTTTCGTTACGATCCCGAAATTATTTCTTGGTGCGCTAATTTTTTTGTCCATGAGTGTATTTTGTCTAATTTTATTGAGAAAATGAACCTCAAGATTCACGAGATTTAATTTGTTTATTTCTTCTACTAAATTTTCTTTTTATCCTCTGAATAATTACAAATATATTTTTTTTAATTTAGTTCTCGTTAAATACCAGATTTTAAAATTTGCCGTAACTGAAAAATGTGCATTTGCGTGTGAAGTGAAAAATGTGCAAAATGTGTGTTAAGCAATTTTTTTCTCTGTTCTTATTAGCTTTATATGAAGAATTCGAGAAGTATGAGAATCTTTAAAAATCTAGTTTCGAATTCTCGGACATTTATAGTTTTTTCAAACTCTATTTAAGAGCGTATGTCCTACTTAAATAACTATTTATGCCGAAGTGCCATTACAAAAAAGGGGTAGTTATCATGAAATTTCTATAAACTGAAATTTTTCTACAGAATTTTTTTAATGATCCTTTTTTTGATATTTTATTCCCTAAAATACCCAGGAATTTTTATTTTTTGTTTTAATAAGAAGGGAAATACTTCAGTTATTGCTAAGAACATATTAAAATTGTAAGTTTAAAAACTAAGATGGTAAAACACTTCTCAGCGAATGTTTGTAAGTCATGCAATGTAGGAGATATGAATCATAGAATTTATCTTTTAACATTTATCTGCATGTCATTATTTTAAATTCATCGTCATGTATATGCTAATTAAAATTAACAGCGGGCTGTAATATATTGTTAATCAAATGATTAGCAATATGTATTATAACCAACTGTCTATTCGAATTAATCTATTCATCCACCATAGTCTATTCGAATTACAATTCCCTCTTTGCACTTCACAACTAATGTTACTTATCATTTTAGTTATTGTAAATCGCAACAGAAGTGATTAAATAATTTAATCATTAAACACTTCACCTATTACGGGTACTTCAGAAGAACTGTACATTTTACAAATTTTATCTGGTCATTGGCTTATGATTCCAGTTGATGAAATGAGAGGAGCAAAGTATACCTTTCAGATTTCGATAACATTTTTTATGTAATATATTTTATTAAATTATTCAATATTTAATTGTTTTATACTAGCCATTTATATAAAAATGTCTGAGTGATTAGAGTTTTTTAAAATTACATTTGATTTACGTTATTAAACACATTTAAAAAGAGCTCTGTAAACTGGAACAGAAAAAAAAATTATTAACTTTTAACCGATGAAACGAAATGCAAAAAGCATTAATTTTAAGTCAAGTAAAGTCTGAATTTCATTAATTCATATTTTTTTCAGTTTAGTATTTCTCCAAATAGAATATGTTCATCAACAAACATAAGTGAAACAATATTTTTTCCCTTATTGGGAGGAATATATAAATCAGAGGTCGGCAACCTATGACCCGTGGGTCACCAAGTGACCCGTTTGGTAATTTCAAATGACCCACTTTAGTTCCGAAAATAAAGTATAAGATATACAAACATTTTTTTTTCTTTTCCCATCAAATTTTTGTCGCAAAGTTATGAACGTACCAAATTTGAATCCAGTATAACATATAAAAATAAAGTTTTAATGTTTCAGTAAACTGTTAAGGCTTTTAAGTAATTTAAAAAATCTGTGCTGGATTGCTCCCCAAAAAATATGGTAAACCTACTTATAGCTCACAGATTTTTCTCATTTCTGTTGAAGCGTTTTGCATTTCTGCGCGAAATCCACGCATCCTCGTTTCTACCTTGCCGTTTCTTCGGATTTTGAACAAACTAGGGATTGCACTGGATTCCATATTGTCCTTCATTTGCTCGGTTTTGACTGAGTAAGAAACAAAACAACAAAAATTTATAGTCTTAATTGCCCTGCCATTGCGACATTTGTAAAATAATGGTAGATATTACTAGATGTAAATTTGTCTCTCAATTATTCTTCCGAAAAAATAACATTTTTCTTGAATTATGTTGTAAACCGTAGCTTAAGCAGTGAAAATAACATGTTTATTAAACTGGCATATTTGCAAAAGCAAATGAACCCGTTTTTCTTGTTGTTGATTCTTGTCTTGACAATCTTGATAAAAGCTGGGTTGCAAGCCATTTATCCAATATTTCCTTTAAAAACTCTGGATTCCTTACAATTAATTCGTGCAGTCGTAAGGATAATAATAATATCTTCAAAGCATGAACATAATCAGAGACCCGAAATTTCAATGAGATTTCAAGAGTGACACGTTTTTTAATTGGTAGTTTTACCAATTAAAGGGTTAAAGTCATTACCATGCTTTTAACTTTTGAATAAATTGTCCAATTTAGGGAAGAAGCGGAGAGTCTACAAAAACGGATTATACGCTACGATTTTGACTCTTGCATTATCTCTAATAGCCAACTAAAAATGTCCAAGCTCCTGGTTTAAAATATCATGATAACATGACAGCGGCAAACCTCGTAACTTTCTTGCTAAATAATTCAAAAACGATAGCTGGATTAGAGGCTATGTATATTCTACGAAAACATCATCGTTGTACATCATAAACTTTCACAATATTTATTGTTATATCTTTTATCAATCATATTTGCTAGTATCAAAGGAAAAATTAAATTGGAATATCATATCCTTCTATAGTAGATTTGTCACATTTTACCTTGAACGATATTAGCCGCCCAACCGGTATAGTGGTTAGCCTCACTGACTGCTGTGCCGAAAACCCGGGCTCGAATCCCGGAGAAGACATGAATGTTTGTTATAGTGTCGGTGCGGCATAGCGGCACTTTAAATATGCGGCGAACCGAAAGTCCTGTGGGAGGAGAGTGGGATAGGGGACCCTTGGACCCGTACCCCTCCGGTTTACCCCCCCCGGGGTCCATCAAAATTGGGGGCGGAACTGAGCTAAATCGCACTGTCACCTGCAAGGTGTTCAAGGCTGTTGCCAGCGATAGGCGTAATCTTGATCTCCTTGCCACGAGGAATTTCGTGGGCTTGGGCTGACTCTGTCGGACAGGTGAGCATAAACAACAACAGAAGATATTGAAGTCACAATTCCATAACGACATGTGGTAATGCAAGGAGGAAGATAATATGCTTAGTTTATATCTATTACTTTAATTAGATTAGAAAAATATATAGTCAAAGATAAACTTCATATACAAGTCATTCAATACAATCAAAGAAGAATCATAGGCGGAATTCGAGAGTGGCAGCAAGTATGCTAGTTCAAAAGCCAACCATTATCACGCGATATGAGAGAAGTCATTTCGATTAAGAGTTCTCCACAGATCCTTTTCACATTCTTTTTACAAAATACAGACAATATAAACTGTCTTAGTTCTGTGTCACGAAAACAATTTAAATTTCCATATAATTTCTACGAAATAATATGCTTTATTGCAAAATTAGAATTCTAAATAAGCTAAAATCAGTTTTTAAGTGAAATTTTAGTTTTTGATGTCTGTTTTCTTCAAATATTTGAAAAGAAACCATCTGCATAATCATAGTTTTTCTTTTTATGTTCTACATGCACACCAAGGCCAAAGGCTTATCTTCTGGGAGCACATAACCTTCTAAAAATTCGAAACACTTTTATCCATTCTGTATAATGTACCAAATACCAATTTTAGTTTCTTCTAAAGACACTGCGAGCATTTTAAATAGTTAGCACATTTTCTTTGCTTCGATTTCTTTGCTGTTTCTAGCCCTTTAATATCATTATACCAAACAAATGCACTTTTCTTCTTTAAATAGCCCGGAAAACAAATCGTAATAAATGAACTTAAATCGGATCGTTCTACGTCATTCTTCTTTACTTTGCTTTTTTAGAACGCAAATGATGATTCTTCTAGATAACTCGCTAAAAACTCTAATAATGCGAGAAGTCTCAGGGAATCGATAAATTAAAGCTGTTACCAATTTAATATTCTGGAGGTTTTCACACCACGCCTTTTGACCTAGAGTATTTCAGAATGAGGGACATTTTGTAATTGATCCTATTTTTAGGATCCCGTCACCGTCTGAGAACAACCACGCCCATAACTTTAAATGTCACAAGCTCATGAGCTTTCCTTTATAAAAACAGGAAAAGAGATTAAAAAATACATCTGTATCTTTTCTTAAGTTTACAACCACAATAAATAATTTCAGGAGAAAAGATTTCAGTAGTAAATCCAAAAGGTCAAATACCGTCAGGCTAAGAAAGTAGCGTTCTGTGAGTGCTTCAACCCATGATTATAACAAGAGTAAACAACCCATGATTATAACAATAGTGAAAAAAAGGGAGAGTAATAAACAAATATAAAGTAGAATGCTTGATACACAGAGTTCCTTTGCATACATAGTAGAAAGAATGAGCATTAAATCAGAAAATATAGGTATCCATGAAACGAATATAAGGAATTTTTTCAAATGAAATCAAAACATTTTCAGTGTATTTACTAAATATAAATTGCCTATACTCAAAATAAATGATAGATTTGAGATAATGCAAATGAGCGTAATAAAAAGAAAATGCATAAATAATCGAAATGAAATAATGAAGTACGAGTACGTAATTGATTAGTACAAACACTGTAAGGTATTTCTCCCACATTCTTCCCTTGCCTTCGTGGTGTAGTGGTCAGCACGCTGGACGCGTTTTCCAGAGGTCCGTGGTTCGAATCCCGGCGAAGGCGTTGCTCATTTTTCATCTCTCCCGCTTCTAAATAGCCTAATGACTGTACAACACAAGTGTTACATATCGCAAAACTGTGAATTTCTCAAGCACTATTATTAGAGCTTAATGAATTTTTGTACATTTCTGTATCTCTTTATGTCAATGATATTAAAAGAATGAAAAGAAATATGAACAACTTAAACACATCTCCAGCTTAAAATTATAATACAACTGCTAAACAGAAATGAACAAATTCAAATTATTAGCTTCCTAAGTGGCCTATTTCTTGTTCACAACAATAAGCCTGATAGAACGTATTATTAATTTCTAAACAACTTTAATCAATGCCCGTAGCTTAAGTTACGTAAAAACTAGTGGGAGTCATCCAGGCAGATGGTAAAAGATGACCCTAATTTAGCTTCTCAAAAAATTCTGTAACTGTACAGAAAAACGATAGGGTTTTGCTAATTAATTCCATGTGTACTTATTTTGTTCTGATATTAGTTTAATTGAAGATATATGTAACAGCACTATATTAAAACAGCAATGCTAAAATTAATGCAAAATCATTTTATGTTCGGTTCTACTTAATCAAATCCATAAAATGAATCATGAAGAACCGTGAAATCTTTAAACCATCACGAATTTTCTGAAAAATGAACGCTTATTTTCACTGTTTTAAAGACATTTCAAGATATTAATCACCAGCCGCATCAGCCTGGTAGTTTAAGGTCATAACATTCCTCCAATAAACTTTTTTTATACTTTCATTTGCTTGTTAATTCTATGTAGAAGTTTAACAAAGTTCTTTCTTCCTCAATAGTTATTCAAATCCTGTTTGGAACTTTTTATTGGCAAACTCTTCTGTTACCAATCATCTAATATTGTTTATTTACTTATTTTTAATCCTTTTGAATTCTAAAGGTTACAAATTACTAAAGATTATTATATAAATGTTCTCATAAAATTCACGAAAGAAGATCCTCCACGGCATTCAAAAATAAAGAGAAACAAATTAAAACGATATATACTCAGCCCACATCAAACGAAGTTTTATGCACAAATGATTAAAGCGGATTAAATATTCAATAATAGTACATTCCAAAACAGTGCTCAAAATAAAGAATTGCAGTTGCAAGTCGGACACTCCAAATTTTCTAGTGCTCCTAGATTTAAAATTTAATCTGAAAACATCAGCTGATCCAAAATCAAATCTTAAGTCTAATAAATATTTCTAATAGACCCACCAACAGTCGAGAGGTAAAGTCGCTGAGCACTGGTAGTTCGGTCCGGCGAACAGGCTGGCTTCATGGAGTTTTTCGTGGTTTTCCCCGTGTGTAACGCATATACGAGCCAGTTTCCCTTAGAAAGTCTCCGCGAAGTCATCCCTCCCTTTAGGCAGATAGCCCTCGTGAGCTTTGCTGAAATCAAATAAACCAAATCATTTCTAATAAAACGTTAATCTAATTTCTAAATAAAATAAACATTTCCTCGTTGTTATTACAATGCACTTTAAGTCTAAATACCTCCGGTTTTAAGTTAAGGGGCAGTTAAGCAGATAAAAAATTCAGTGTCTCATAAACCTGAATATTTTTTCAAAAAGTCATGTAAAAAAAAGCAACAAAAGTCATGTAAAAGCAACAAACTGAAATATAAGAATGCAGTTTGCATACAATGCGTAACAGAAAGGATGAGTTTTAATTTTGCATAAGAATAAATTTTACTTCAAATTTTGGTACTTAACGTATTAACGCAATCTCATAGCAGTAGCAGCAAATTAGTAGAAAATATCAGTAGCAAATTTTCAGAATGTGCCAAACTTTGGCAACCATGCGCATAATCATTTTTCCATCTACCGTACTCACAACTTGCAGCCGATAAGTAACATTTACCTTTTCATCTGTAAAGAATCGCCACATTACTCCAAGGTAGTTGTGTAAATACGTAAGTTTGCAAATTTCAGAGATAGATAGTGCTATTAATATCATATTTTTTACGATATTAACTATAAAGTGAGTCCAGCTATGAAAATTTTAAAACAAATAACCTACGCCAAAATTATTTTCCTTCTGTAATAGTTATCTAATTGCAAACCTCAGTCCGATACGACAGTCTTTTGATTTTATATGATTTATTAAGTACCTAAATTTACGGTTTAACCTACGAATCTAGCCATATTTAGTAAACAAAACGCCAAATATAGAAGAAAAGTAGGAAACGAGTACCAGCATGCGCGAATTTCACTGTGTGTTTTAGTTATACATCTTATAAGCATCATCGAATTGATCTCCATTTTTCATTTCCCGGAAGACTGCATTCCTGACATATGAACTGTTGCAGTAACAACATTTAGTGACACGACTGATTTAACTCCGGTGATCGTTTCTTCTTGACACTTCGAAAATCGCTGTAAGAACCGAAAATCGCAGTCCTCACGCTTCAGTAATTGTGAAACAAATCTACAAGACAAGTAGTTTTAATATTATATCAAACTACAGCCGGCGCTCGTTATAACAATCCTCCGCATTCTTTTTAAGAAAACGTACGTAATAACGAATGGATGCTATAGCAAAAGTCAATATACTTTCGTGCACAGAGGTTATAATCGAATGTTCGCTATCGTAAGCTATCGTTATTAAGAGCGTCAGCTGTTTTAAGAAGGAAAGGAGACATTTTGTGAACTTACACTGGCATTCCGAAAACTGTAGAGAAGTTTAAAGATTATCCCCAAAAAACATAAAATATCTCAAAATTTTGTAACTTTGTCACTTCAGTACCCGCATTCCGTGATGATTCGCTTAAAATGCGTCTTTGAGATCAGTCCCCAATAGAAAAAAATCTGAAAAGCGAACATGCTAAAGCAAATTTTTTCATGGATATCACGATTTCTTCTTTACGTAGTCTAGATAATAAAACCCTTAAGAAATAATGACAGGAAACTAGGTTATCTTCATATCATAAATATTTTGCCTCTATTTTTCTTTTTTACGTACGTACACGTAGAACATACGTAGTTACGTAAAATATACAAAATTTTCCTTTTTGTATTTCACATGCATAAATTTAGAATAGTTGTTTGTGACTTGTTTCGTATTTTAATCTTTGCTGTAATATTCTCACGTGTTTGCAATTATTATTACGCTTGCATAAAATTCTACTCCTACTTTTGAGAGCTTGCCAAGATTAAAACCCTCAGGAAATCAGATCTTCCCTTTTGATGCGCCAGGTTTCTCTGAACTGTTTGCTGCCACTTTAACTGTCAAATAAATTAACATGAGAATTTATGAAGCGGCATTTTGCCGCAACTTAAATTTCAATGCTTAAGCATATTAAATGGAAACATCTTTCTATTCCGTCAAAATTTAATATTTTCAAGTTTTAAAATTTCTCTCCTGGAAGAAAAAACTAGATTTTCAAGCAGTTCTTAAACAGAAATTTTCAGTATTTTCTCTATAATTAAATAATTTATTTATTTTGAAGTAGGGTGGAAAGCAATTCTCTAATTGTAAAATAAATTGTAAAAACGGTTTTAGTCTGTTTAAAGAATTCCAGAATTTAGTTGAAGAATAAACACTTCTCTTAATTAAGTTGAAGGAAATCTAATTGCCAGTTAAACATTTTTATTCTTCCAGAAATCAGATACATTAATTACGCACTAACCGAATAATGACCGGCCGTTTCATGATCTCATCGCCGAATATGGTATTTAGAACGCATCCCGGGATGCAGAAAGATAATGAATTCGAAAAGGCGAAGCTTTCGCTCCTTCCATGCTAAGTTTGTAAGGTAT
Organism: Stegodyphus mimosarum; assembly: GCA_000611955.2. NCBI lineage: Eukaryota > Metazoa > Arthropoda > Arachnida > Araneae > Eresidae > Stegodyphus > Stegodyphus mimosarum. Next base: position 83,390 of record KK113514.1, read on the forward strand.
TTTATTTATCTTTACAGAATGGCTTTGTGGTGAAAGCACGTCCAAAAGCAATCGAGAAGACTGACGATCGAATCCCGGCGAAGGCACATTTTTCAGCTTTCCTGCTTAGACAAAACTAATGACTCTACAAGTTGGATTAAAATGTTGTTTACGACAATAACTCCCCAAACTTAAATTGTAAAGTTATTTAATAGAAGAAACTAAATGAGTGGTTAAAGCCACATCTTATATTCCATGCTTAACTCGGTATGTTTGATAAACTTAAAACACAAATTATATGCTTTCAATTCAGAAAATCTTCTGTTATCAGACGCTTTTATTTTAGTACATATTATATTACTCTTCATAAATTTGCTGTCAGTCTCAGAAGACTGCCAATCACAAACTGCAAGTTGGTGGATATTCGCAGGAGAAAAGCCGTTGTTTGTTACTGGAATGTCCGTTTGCAATATGCGGAAACGAATTTGTCTCGCAACTTGATTTTAAAACTGCTGTAATGAAAATGCAATATTTTAAACAATATTTAAAATAATTATATATTATTAATTAAATTCGAATGAACAAAATAAAAAAAAATAAATGTACATATTAAATGAAAAACTTTATGCTTTTTCTTAAATTAAGAAAATATATCTAGACTGTAAAATATTTTAGAATTTTCTAAAAATAATCCATCCAAGCAGTTTGCTTCTGTCCACATGGTTTTAGGGTTATATAGAAATAAATGTTTAGCTTTTTGCCTATCCTAGTTCCTCGAAGTACCATGCTTCAAGAAATACGTTCTAGCGCCTCAATGAATTACTATGCATCTTTGGCATACGGTACATCTTCTTCCTTATCAATTTCTATGTTCCTTTCGACGCTTTGCCGTTTTCACTTTTCCTTGGCTGAGTGCTTAAGAAGGCTAAAAGCTGTTCATTCGAACGGGCTGGTTGCATATGTGCAATGTAAATACGAGCTAACTTTCCTCAGATAATCCTCTACTGAGGCAACTGTCCTCTTAAGCGCCTTGGTATACTAGTCTGTATTCAAATAACAAACAAACAAACGATCTTTTTTATATTTTTTTACGATTTCCTGCTTGAAGTTTGCAATTTCAAATCATTACTTCTGTTTCCATATGTTACGTTTCATCATAGATCTGCTCTCAATATTAATGGTATCGTTAAATGTTTCAGCTAAAGAAAAAGGTCTTATCGTTATTTTAAATTTTTATCATCTTCACTGTACGCGTGAACTTTGTAAATTTAATCTGGTAAATCCCGACTTCCTGAAACATTTTTATACACCGAGCTGAGGCATTTAACGGCTTTTATCCTTCAGCGAATTCCGTCTAAGAGCATTACGAGTTTCGCTTATTTCTAACCATCTGAGCAAGTTCAAAGATCAGAAACGATATTGCTCAAGAGAAGCTTTTATATGTGATCTGGAATGATTCCTTGATCGACACACTTATTTTTTTCATTTTAACTGTTCCTGTTTAAGATGCAAAACGGTGAAGAATGAAATTTCGATTTATTTTCTGATATTTTGAAGTCAAATTCAATCAGTAATTTCACCATAATTTATTTTCACTGTACACCAAATTTACCGGGATTTACTTTTTTAAAATACCCTGGCATTTTTGCTTTTATTACGTGTAAAAGGAGTCACCAGTCATACTGCTTCGGAATATCCCTTCGCCTTTTTTTTTTTTTTTTTTGACTTCCATCCCTCCAAAATGCAGTTCTCTTTTCTGGAATTAAAAAAAGCATTTATTTAAATTATTAATATCTTTAGATTGAAACTTTTTAAAGAACTTTCAAGTTTTTTCAGTCTGTTCAATCACTAATTGAAGATCTGTTGGTCTTGCTGCGTCACATATTGATTTCAATGACGTATGATGTCTAGTTCAAAATTTAGATACAAAGTTACTTGTATACATTTGTTACGTAAAGTGTAAGTAAAAACAGTGAAAAAACTTGTGATTCGTGCTCAGTGGCAGGAGGCAAAGGACAGAGACTCCTGATGGGTAACATTGGTTAAACAGGCATAGTCTCACACCCACCACTATCTGTAGAACTAGCATTTCCTTTGAGGCCACGGAACGTCTCATCGGAAGTTCACAGATCTGTTCTAGTCAGTCACTTGGCAATCTTGGAAATCAAAATAGCGGAAAATTAGCGGAATAAGTCAAAAGACGGACGTCTCTGAAAACGTTACTGCTTTCCTACATGGCATCCCAGTTTTCCACAGCAAAAAAAAAAAAGCGTTTTGCTGAACTTTGTTGAACCCTAAATTTGCAGACTTGCATGCTTGAAATTTTCTTTAATTTTTACTTTTATCCTCATGAATACTGTACTTTATTTTGAAAATAAATGTGTCGCTAAAGAAACAGCGCTTTTATTCTTACTTTCTTCCTATTTTGTTGAGAAGGTCATTTTGTAAAATATATTTCCTTCAGCAATTTTTACTGTCCGCTCTGGAGAATGAAGTGCATTAGACACCTAGTTCCAGAGTGCGATGGCTCAGCAACTATATGCTAGTGAAAGTTTAGACTATGTATGAACTATTATAAGTAAAGATTTTGAAATACAATTTTAACACACCAACTATAGAGCTTTGCCTGTTCCTAGCCTCGTAATGTTGTTATGCAACCAATTGTAGCAAAACAGGGGAGAGCTAAGAGAGGTATCCAATGTGAAGTACTTTCTAATGCAGATTGTTTCGTATTCATATTAAGATAAATTTTATAATGAATGGCGTTTAATGTATTTGTACTGATATAATCGTATATATCATCTTAATGAGGAAATAAAAATAACAGTTTTATTTCCCCATACCGCCGCCATTCCATATAATGGTGAATGTTTATATCTTCTAATCTTGAATAAGTGCCTTATTTAGCTCGAGCTTGCTTTAATAATAATTTTAAATTAATTGAGTTAAGAACCATATTTTTCCCGGCCTTCTATTTTCAACACTTATTTCAGTGCTTATTTTGTTTCTCGTGAGTGGTTCACCGTATGAAAAGGTTTAGATATAAACAAATGAGAAAATTCACAAATAAGCAAAAAAAAAAAAAAAAGGATTTTTTAAATTGTCATTGACTATACTTTTGTCGGAATTACGTTCAGCTTTATCAAAGTATTGCTACTATAGAAATGATCGAAGTTAACTTATGTAGTCGAAAAAAATAGCTATTGGTGGAAGTTGTGTTCGAAAGAAAAGAAGTGGAACGCTAAACAGGGTTTTTTTGCCCATGCGATAGGAACGGAATAGAAATAAAGTCATTAACGAAATAGCTAGGCATAAAAACTTCCGAAACTTTTAAGAAATCCCAACTGCCAGGCGAATGAGTGAGAGAAATAAATTTTGGCCTTTGGGACACAAAAATTGTGGATTTTAACTTTAACAATGAGATTCGACTGAATATCTTTTCTTTCTATATGGAATAACGGATACGTTCCTTTATTCTAAATTTTAAATCTGCGCAAGTTTTCCTCTACAAAGAAAATCGCATTTACAAGGAATTTTTATGAATTGTTCATGAATATCATGTCTATTCAGTTGAGGGATCGACACTCAGTATCCTTTCTTTTCCAAATGAGGAATATATTTTATTGACAGGTTTAAATGAAACCAGAAAACTATATTGTGTAAAGTATTTAGAAAGAATAGGGCTGAGTTTAGGAATGGTTAGGTTGTTAGGTTGTTCAATTATGGCAAAGCACACGAGGGCTATCTGCCTAAAGGGAGGGATGCCTTCGTGGAGACTTTCTAAGGGAAACTGGCTCGTATACACGTTAGACATGGGGAAAACCACGAAAACGCCTATGCAGCCAGCCCGTTCGCGGGATTCGAAACTCGGACCGAACTACCAGTGTTCAGCGTCTTTACCGCTCGGCCGCTGGTGGGCCCCTGAGTTTAGGAATGAATGGCAGTCCATTTGAATGAAATGAAGTGTCCTTAATTTGAAGACTTAATATTGAAGACAAGGAACGCCTTGACATGCGATATCGGTAATGATAAAAGGGCCAACCTCTATGCTCCATGCGCCAACTGTCTCCTTTTGACCAATCATAAAACATTTATTCATTACATTTTGAGGAACTCTGAAAATTTAGGGCTAAACCCGTAACGCTCGGAGGGTTAAATTGCAGCGAGAGATTTTTTAACGTTTTGCTTACTTGTGTTAACTGATTGGTTGAACCTTATTATTTGTTTAATAGTAAACTGCACAAAGTTATTTTTTTTATCAAATATTTAATTTAAGTAGAAAGCATTCTGACGCTCGTCTTAGCATATAGAGGTTTAAAAACCTGCGTTTAAGAATGCAGTAGTCTTTGATTAGCAAGTTTATATAAAAATAAAAATTTTATATCATGCATATATTTCGTAAAACAATTTTTGTTTCCTGAAATGCATATTTCAGAAAAAACTATTTTACGATTCTCAGTTTTATTACAGATTAAGACGATAGGTTTAAAATTAGGAAACAAATAATTTTAGGTTGATGTAAATTTTGAGATTCAATTTTAAGGTCACTTTTTTTCCTAATTTATAGTTGTATATCGACGTGTTTCTTTTCCAATTTTTAAAATCATATCATATGTTTTTATCTGTAAATTAGAAACCCAGTTCTAACCATACCAAATTCTGAATTATTTGATAGGTGTTTAAAACATTTCAGAAAAGTCCCGCTGAAATCCTTTGAATAACATTCTACTAATTTGTAACTTAATATTTTACCAAGTTCCATTCTTTACGTCCGTTAACACCAAGTCAAAATTCGAGACATCACGCTAGAACGAGTGAGAGATAAATTTATTCTTCAACGAAACGTTTCCCCCTAAAAGAATTATAATACAATATATCGGCTGACATGTAATATATTTTAGAAACGTGCTTTATTCTAGATTACTAGTTCCTGTCAAAAGTTCCAAAAATATGAGTGCTTACACCTCGCAAGCAATTTTGAATCTTTCAGCTGAAACAAAGAACATATCAAAACTGGGCTTGCGGTTTCCAGCTCTAATATACAACTCTTTTAATAGTACAGAAAGGGAAGAAACTTCCAATTTAATAGCACATTTTTCCGTTACTAAACCAAAAACATTTTTCAACAAGAGCAGCTCATTTGGCACAGTGTTTAAGAAACAAATCACCAAAGATATGGGCGTGGTGACTTTTCGCTATGTTCTATCCCCCCCTTCCGTTCTTTCATCAGTGATGGCCCGATTAATAGACTAGAAACATCGATTTAGCCTAGCGAATACTTATTAAGTTTTTATACTATTAACGGTTCCATTTTTTAAAAATTGTTTAGGCTTTTAACTTCCTCACAATTCTGCATGCGTTCCATTTGGATACGATAAAAAAATAGATTCTGTCAACGTTATTGATAAAAAGCATGTTAAGAAAAATAAAATTATAATTCCTTCAGGAATTGAACATGAGTCATTTACAGCGCGGGCAGATGCATAAGCGATAATGCTCCCTTATTCAAAGCTTATTATACACTAACTTCCAAAAGTTAGACATGCGAATCGAAAACCAACAAAACTGGAAAAGTAAAGCTTTGACTAACACTAGATTTCATGCGAAAGTAATAACAAATGTGTGTATGTACGAAAGAAAACAGCATTACATACAAAGATGAAAACAATATTTAATTATCTTAAATTATAAGGTAACGTCGCTTTTGGGTCATTAACAAATTGACGTTTAAAACTAAAAACGAACAAACAACATCAGATAGCAAACGGAAAAACAGCGTAGTAGAAGTCCCCGATACTGTCCGGATATTATTATTCTTTCAATCTTTTCAATGCCAAAATTAACTTTTAATTTAAGAAAGAGGCAGTAGTCACTGGGAAACAAATATAAAGAAGGGGGATACACATTTGCGTTAGATATTTTTAGTTGCACACTTGTTTAATCAGATTTTGTTGCACTTAGTAGGACCCTTAGAATGTCTTTTATTTAGTTATCATTTAGTTAACCCTCTTAAGAAACCTATATAGGGGACTGATTACCTCCTAGACCCTAGACTTCAAATTTGGGGCTCTACGCTTAAGCTTTTCCATTCAGAGTATTGGGGTTACTAGAAAGAGTTTCATGTGTAGTTCTCCAGATCTGTATCAACCTGCACATGCGCTCAGTGAAAGTGTAAATTTTTCTCTTATTAAAATCTTCCTGAAATTTTCTTTGAAATTAAATCAGCCTTTTAAGGTGAAAAAAACTAAATCTTTAGCTCTCTTTCTACAGCTTTAATGAAAACATAAAATAAACTGGGCTGTCTTGATTTATTAACATTTCAATTAAATCATGCTTATTATGTTTAAGATTTGAATTAAAATGAAATATTTAATACCCATTCATTTGTGGTGAAATAACATTTTATGAAGGATGCCAGGTATTTATAAAATTATTTTTAAACAGATAAAATAACTGCCTCTGTTAGGCAAAAAAGGAGCATTATTTTGGCACTAATTTTGAAAAGAACTATGAATTTCGATATTTATTGACTCCATTCGAAACTCTATCGAAGCACGTTTCTCTTATTGAAAGGGAAAAAAGAGAAAGAGGGAAAAAGCGCTATTGAGCGAAAAACGACGAAGAAAGAGGGAGTTGTATATATATATATATATATATATATATATATATTTCTCCCGTGTTTGATTGCTCTTAAAGCCGGCATAATTTTATTCAAAATCTACGCTAAAATAAGGTTCCACTATAGAGTCTGTTTATTTTTCGAAGCTAGGAAACATAAGGAACCAACAACGCCTACACAGTAATTCGGACTCCGGGCCTTCCGTTGCTAGCCGGACATGCTTCCAATTACATTCCGAAGGCACGTAATATGGAGAGAAAAAATACTTTACAGCCTTTTAGTATACTTATACATTATTAGGCACTTCAAAATTTTACTTCTTTGGCTATAACGAAGTATACATTTCGTGAGGAATATAACGACCTGATACTACAGTTTGACAATACATTTGAATTCTAATGTTAAATTGTAATTCATCAAAGCTATCAACTGTCTCCTATCAAGAGGTAATCGTGTTAATTCTAACGTTTCGAAACTCTGTAAAATATTAAATTGGAGTTTTAACACGCTTCAAGTCTCTGATGTTTTAACGTTATTTGGTACTAAAACTCTTGTAAATTTGGTAGATATTCTTTTGTACATTTCATGTTAGAGTGAAGTTTTCGAAGAAAGCTGATCTGAACGATCTTGAGAACTTAGGAGGATACTGCAGTATACTTCAAGAATTTGTGTTTAATAAATATATTATTTAAAATGGGCTAGAATGATAAGAATACATAACTAGTAGAACTGAATGATGGTGTGATAGATAGCTGATTTTTTAACAAGCTGTTTTTTTATCTATGATAGACAGTTAAGAATGGCAAACCGGAGTGGTGAGGAGAATCTGTGTATAACACCCAAAATTTTAATTACTCATATCCATTCGTTGACCGAGGACCTCCTTGATAATGTTCAGTTCCTTTTGCATAGTCTCGTTCTGTAAGTGCACCTCGTAACATGCCCACCCACCAGTGTTCGAATCCCGGCAAAGTCATTGTTCATTATTCACTTTTCTATACTATAATTCATCTATAAATTTCTACAGTTTTGCTTGAACAAAAACTAGGCTAACAAAAGTTCGTTCCCACCTGAATCTGGTAACCTGCGTATCATTCCTATCTTTCTTCTCTCTCTGTAAGTGGGCAAGAATTGCACAGAAGAAGGACATATCGCATTCTCCCATGCATATTTTCGTGACGTGAGTGGTTAGCATATCCAGTTAATAAAGAAGAAGAACCGTTGTTCCTATGCTTGAGAAAGTACAATCAATTTTTCATGTTTCTACCAAAACAACCTCATGATCAACTGAACAAACTAAAAATAATATATTACTGAGAAGAAGAGAGGGAAAGAAAATATGTTTAACTTAGTTTATTGAATTTATCAATGTGTAAATTTGCTATCATTTAATATAAGATCATTTGCTTGTCTTTCTATAGCTACATTATTATTACATTACATATTAAAAATTCTGTAAGCTTTGTATTCCTTTTTAACAGTAGATATCAAAAGCAGAAAGACTTTAAATAGGTTCGTGTGTACTTTATCGCAAAAAAAATAAGAAATAGATTAGTATTTTTATATCTATGTTACAGATTTAGGACGTATACAAACTCCTTAATTTTTTCCCTATTTCTAACAGGTTTGAAGGTTGATCGGTAAGTTTTCCAAATCTTCGCAAATCTCAAACATTTCTTATTTATTTTCGGAAGAAAATGCACTTCTAGTTATCGTAATTCAAAGCATAAGTGTATATCTAAGTTATATGTAAACTGTCACAGTTGAAGATCAAATGACACTATAAATTTTAATTTTCCATTACCGCGCCACGGCGTCCCCATATTATTTGTACCGCTGACCGATTCTCCTTTTAAAACCGGGGTGCGTTTCTGTTCAGAAGCGTATGAATAATTAAGCAGTCGCGTGAACAAAGAAGTTTCCGCACGAAGCTGACCAGTGGTATGCCATTTTAAAGGACGCCGGAATACGATTAGCCGAACACTCGCAGCTTATTGCTTTAACTTAGGCAAACAGGAAGAAAAAAGTCTTCTGGCCTCCACACGCAACCATGGAACTTCCAGTCTTCCTATAGCATGGCAGAGGATTATATTTTCTTTTATTCTTTTTAATTTCAGTTTCGGGAAGGAAATGTCAACGCAGAGGTAAAAGCAAACAGGCTTTTAGTTGATTTTGGAACATTTTCAATAAATTAGTCAAGCATCAAGTCGTTAAAATCAATGATGAGAAATTGCAGGAACATAAGCGAAGTGACAGGAAATTTTCAGTGGAAAATTGATTGCTTTCTAATGATAACAAAATGAAAGCTCTTGATTAATTTCTCTCTTGTTTAATGAAAACGATGCATTTTAATTCATAGATTAACGAAATAAAAATTTGTGCAGCCCAGTTAACTTATTGCCTCAAATCGAAGCAGTTAGTAAAGATAAACTTGCGATTACTGTCCTGCACTGAATACACACTTTTATTAGTATTACAGGTATTTAGGTGGATGGGATTTTAACTTTTTGCATTTAAGATTATGAATGAGTTGCATCTTTTTCGGGGAGGAAAAGTGCTCACTGGTTGTATACTTCCTAAATATTGATTCTACCAGTCATTCTTTTTCCAGTTTCAGAATTTCTTAAAATGCAGACTTATTCATAATTTCATAGAACATTTAAAAATAAATAAAAAAATAACTACAATAATGATACCAAGTTTTATGGTGCTAAAAAGAGTGAAACTCGTCAAATACTTTTACGTAGCTCACAAATGTTGCAAACCATTTTCACATATGTATTATTTTATCACTATCGATCGGAACCATAGAATCAATAATTCGGTGGCGAAAATGCTAGTGATCCTGGAGGAATGTGGAGACATAAAAATAACATTTTTGACAAATCTAATAAAAAAAATGTCCAGTTGGATTAAATTCGATGGCTAGGAGGCCATCTCATTAACGCATCATCGACTCGCCAAGTGCATCCTGTAATTGTTGACTGAGATATTTACGCAAACAGTCTCTATCTTTGTGAAACTTTGTGACTGAGAAACTGTCGCAAATAGTCTTAAGCACCTTTACGTGCAAGCTTCTCATACATATTCATGACAAATATCCCTCTGGACTGTATGGTGGTTAAGGGAGGCTGAGGGCTAGAACCAGATAAACCGTAAAGCAAAATAAGCATGTATTTACGGCATCAAGGAAAAAGGGACATCACAAAAACGTACTTAGGGACTCAAAGAAAGACTAGACCACAAAATTTACTGATTGTCAGTTTTACCTTGGAATGTATCGTACACCTAAACCAAGACCAAGAGTGAAGGAATGCGAAAAAACAGGTGCAAATGTATGTAGGGACAACAAAATCTTTTAAGTGTTACGGCATCAAAAAATTTTAATTCGGCTCTCCTGAGAGCTAGTCTAAAAGCAAAGGTATGAGTTTCATTCCCGCTTAAGGTTTTATTGTTGAGTGCGTCCCCACTCCCTCTTCTCGCGTCTTTCTGCAGTCGTAAGCAATCACAGTTTTTAGACCGCTTCAGGCGTAGTAAATTTTCCTGTCTGACACTGCATTGCCCCTCTCTGCCAAGTAAAAAACCTATTGTATTAAGCTTAGGCTTGCAGTGTCCATACCTAAACAACTTCTAAGGCATTGTAAGTATTTGCAGAGGAATAGGATTGTTCTTTATAAAACTCGCTGAAGAGGAGACTTCCCGTAGTTATTCCTTTTGTGGCACTGATTACTAGCGGTCTCTTTGATGGGGGAAAGGAAAATATGCTTTGCAATGAAAACTGAAGGTATTTATTTTTCGGTCTAATAATCTGTCAAGTGTTTGAAGACACCGAGCACGATCAGGCGAATCATAGCGTGATTGTTTTCGCATCCCGACGTAACTCGGCAAATCAGGGAGAGAGTTGAGGCATACCAGTCATTAAATCCGTTTAGATCTGTGTAACAGAGTTTAAGTCGTAAACAGTCGCGCATGTAGAAATTTGTAACTGACTCAGTGAAACTGTAGGCCAAACATCAATTTGTCTTTGCTTCGTTATGATTGGTCGTCCCTTGCATAAGTTAGCTAAAGTCAGAAAGTTAAAGTATTTAGATAAATTCCTTAAACTAATTTTTGTAACATAGCAAGGTCTAATAGCTCAGCAAAGAAGGCTAAGCTACCAGACCCTTACCCCTTATAACTGAAAAGGCTTCGCATGAACGGAGTCTGATGTATCTAGGTAGTGTCTTCAAAGATAGGACTGCTGAAACCAAGAAATGATCAATGGATTCGATCGTTAGCGGTGAGCTGCCGTCGCAAAAGTGCCTGTCCACTGTGGAAAGAAGAAAAAAAGTGTATAACAAAAAATACTTTCGAATAACCAGCTATAAATTTACTGAAAAATGCTGTTTTACTCGAGACAGAACCATTGATTGCAGAAACAAACAACTTTTATTTTGCAGTTGCTTTCTAAATTTATTTTCAGTAATCTTGAATAACGGCGATGAAAGGCGTGAAAACACAATACATCAATAAATTGATTCTTGAATATTTGCGGACTTTACGTCATAAAATTTTGTAACTTTGTATTTTATCGCATTAGAGCAAATTAATATTTTACTAACCGGAATTTAGTTGCTGCGAAAATTACATATAAAGTTAGGTTTAATTTTCACAAAAACCTGCAGCTACAGTATTGAAATTATTTTCGTAAAATTCTCCAATTTATCTGATAAAACTTTGTTAATTAAAGATAAACTTACAAAATGAACAGTTAAAGAATTAAAGATTATAGCTACACTTTCCTTATATCCTGCATATAACTGCTTTCTCATGTACTCCAAAAATTTTAATCCAATAGCTTACAAAGTGACCCGTGTAGGAAATCACGATTTTCAGAAAGCGAATTCATTCAAATGTATTAAAAACCCATTGTACTTATAAAAAATGCACATTTTTGTTAGGATTTAAATATCTATTCATCTTCACATGCACTAGATCATTTTTAATTTCTCTTAGATTAGTGTTGCTTTCTAACTTATCGGATTATACCCAAAGTACGGTGGATTTAAAATCTCTCTACGAATTACTGTACAAATGTAAGAATCCCAGGAATTCGGTCAAATTAAAGTACTTCGTGAAGAAATTGCGACTTAAATCAGCGTGAATACGAGTAAATTCATCAGTAAACCTGAAATTTTCAGGATGTCAAATTTAGGCTGACTGACAAATATTCATTGAAGTAAAAAAGTATTCACCGAAAATTATTTGGTTTAGTGAATGTGTTCTTGTGACTTTTCTTTACGTGTGTGGAAAGCTTATTTCAAGAAAAATATTTTTAGTATCCTGTGAGTAATATTTGCTGTGTAATATAAATGAAATAAATTGGATGTATTAAAAGTAATATCAATCAGATAATCAGGGTGGAACACTAAAATTTAAGTCACAACAGAAGGCGAATGAATGCTTGTAATAACTTCATGTGATTGATTATGCGCATAGAAATTTAATGCCTACAATACAAATATAAGTTTAAATGACTGGATGAAATGCTTGAATGTTCTAAGCAATGCGGGAAGGTTTCTATAAAGTGCTTTAACAGGTCTTGGGAAACAGCGTGCACTTTATCGTTGTTCTCCATTCATTTCACGGCTGATTAGTCTTGAGTTCTTCAATAGTCTACAAGCGGTTCTTCAGATAACCGCAGAGGAAGTAGTCCGGAATTGTCAAAGTGGAGAAAAGAAGTGGTTAAGTGAACTCTGTAAAGCGGAATAACGGACGATTTGGAAGTGTCTGTCGAAGTAGAGCCATATTTGTGCTTACTGTTAGTTACGCCTTCCTGTTGAAAGCAAGCGGCACCACTCGACGAAGGCTTTCATTGGCGCAACGAGCAATGGTCCATGACATACCAAATGCCCGACTCCTAGTTACATATACGTGCAGCTATGCCATACATAAGCACGTGAATTCTGACAGGATTCCCAACTAACTATATGCGCCACACTATATTATTAAAAATACCAAAAATGTAAATTATTCAAAAGTGGGTTTATTGTTTAAAATTAACTCAGCACCTTATTCAACTAGAGCCGTAATTTGAAGTATAAGCTTAGATGCTGTAGGCGTCGAATGGCGAAATTCTGATAACTGGCTAGTTGTCAGACTACTTTGAAGATAAATTGAAGATTAAATGTGTTGTCGCTGCAGTATTTGACAAATTGCTCGAACGCTAAATGATGTGGTTGCATAATGTAACACCCTAAAATCTGAACACCGTTAAAGACTTTTTTAACCTTAAAATAGCAGATAGGAAAATGATCTTTTAATTACAAGTAAACCCTTGCTATGTTTACTCTTTGTAAAACAAGGATACAGAATAATTATGTTTATTTATAAAAGAAGAAAGAAGATTAAACGGGCCGTTGGAAAAATGCAATATTAAATTTATTTAGCAAATTTTAAAAATTTACTCTTCCGGCGTATTCATATTCAAACCTTTCATTTTTGTTTTATGTTAAATAAGAGAGTTTAAAAGATTTCGTAACATCATGTAACTTTTCCGTTTAAAAAGAATTTTTAACTCATACTCATTTTATAATTTTCAGTATTAACTTAGAATGTTTTATCATTTCTTCTTATTAAATCGTTACCCCTTTTTAGTCCAGAAGTGCATTAGCATAAAAGGGCTATTAGTCTCAAAAAGGCATTTGCATCGGATCAGAAAAAGCATTGAATCACTTTTCAGATTGTTGGTACCAAATATTATCACTCTGCATTATAGTTAAAGAAATTAAACAATGACGAATCTGCATGAATTTATGTATATTCCTCACATGAAGCAACAACAGTAAACAGAGTCATTAAATTTTGAACAATATAGTTCTCCCCGAATATGGGCAATTGGAAGCTCGAATTTTGAATTTCGAATTTGTTTTATTATCTGTTTCATACTTTGTAAACGTTTAATGGATTTTTGATTAAAAAACTCAACGATTACAAGGAGAGCAGTGGCAACACTGTACGGAATAGAACATTTTTATCTCCAGCGCTCGAGACGGTCTATCGGGAAAGCTAAAGATATACTGTTTTTAAAGATTTTGATCCCAAAGGGGCGTTATTCCAAATGCTCGCGAAATATGTATGTGTGTATAAATGGGGGGGAAACGTCCGTTTGAGTGTACTATAAAAATCTGAAAGCTTTCAGAATTTCTTTTTCCGTGCTAGACGTCAGTGTAAATTTCAGAGGTTTTCAGTAAATATTTGAAACACTTATATTCAACTGAAGCTTATGATTAGTTTTATATTTATATTAGTACTATTTTTTTCTTTTGAGCAAAAATGTAGACTACAGACGCGAAAATGACAATAGACTATACTTAAATAATTAAATTTCTTAAAACTCACTAAGCTGTGACTAATTAAGCAACAACAGCCATACTATCTACTTTGTTGAACAATAGCTAAGCTAAAATCGAAAAATTTGAAAATTTCTGAATAAATCTTTGGAATTAACTGCTTGCTTATATATCATGCAATATAAAATGTAAAACAAAACGATACTTCAATTTTCGAAGAGTTTTATACCCGTTAATAATTATCGAAATGTGGATAAAATGTATTCGCTCGACTTAGAAAAGGCAGAAAATATTCATTCTCTTATTTTGAGCTTTTATACTGCATTTAGAATTATATATCTGTGAGTGCGATGCGATTTTTTTTTAATGACGGTAAAATATCGCAGAAAATAAAGAACATAAGTGGATGTGATACTACATTCGTGCAAATCGACATCATCCGGAAATTATCACATGCAAAGAATCGCTTCGAAATCATATATCCGATGAACACATCTGCCATTTGTAATTTCTCATATTCAATCTTTTGTGCTAGAATGTCATATCATATCTCTGCATAAAAAAGAAGCAAAAAAGAATAAGACATAACATTATCGAAATAGTCAGCAAGTTTCATTGATAGTTTTAGGTCGACAAAGTCATTTGATTGAATATTTGCGTGATGCTCTATCGTGAGATTATGCGAAATAAAAACGCGAAGGTCGACTGTCACTTCTTAAGTGCGATATCTGATCACAGATGGCGCCACTAACACTACACTTCTGTGCGTTCCGTGAAAATCGGAAATTCAAATATTTAAATTCTTCTCCCTTTCTTCTTATGGTTATCAATAATAAAAATATTTAACATCTGACTGCTGCATTTTTTCAGCTTTCTGTAATTCTCAGTATTCGTATGATATCAAATCAAAAGACAATTAATTGCACACAGGAAAACGTAAATTTTGAATTTTGCTGAACCATTTATGTACAAATACATCCTATTTTTACTTCCTCATACGAAGTAAAGGAAATATTGTAATCAAGAAAAATTTCGGGTATCATATTTCATAGGAAATATGAATTTTGACGGCTTCCAAATCCATTTTACTATTTTATGTGCGACATTTGTACGTACAAAAAGAATAAAGGACTTTTTTTTTTTTTTTTTTTTATTTTTTTTTTTTTTTTCGAAAACGGATTGTAAAATGGATTTGAAACAGATTCAAAATGGATTTTTTCGTAACGCCTTGCGTACGTACGTATGTATATATATCTTGCACACTCAAAAAATGATTAGCCGTAGAACTTTGAAAATTGTATATTGCTATAACATCTAGTTGTGCACCTCCCTTTTTGATTGCAATTGGTAATACCAAACTTATATGTAATACCACTCCCTAACACGGCATAAAAGTCTTTATCCGGCCTTTATTTTTGCACTCGTTGGTTGTAATCATATACTTCCAACTACAGAACTGATATAATCATATACTTCCAACTACAGAATTGACGAAAATATTTGTGTTTTGGCAATGTTAAAAGAAAAATTAATTTTGGACAAATAACAAAATATAACTTTTAATGCTGTCTTCCGGCTGTTATACTTACATTTGGGAAAGTTTTATACTCGTTATGAAAAAATAAAATTATAAGAAGTTTGACTCCCATAAGTCAAAAATTGGCCGGGTACTTATTTCGAAATTTGCAATTTTCGTTGTCAATTTCAACTTGCCTTAAGGGATCCATTGATTAATTTAGAATAATTCCAGTAAAGATGTTTAAATGACGTGTAGCAGAAAATGCTTATAATTTAGCAAACCGTATAAGGAAGTCACGTGGTGTGCATATCAGATTTTTCTACTTCATCAGATAAATTACTCTTAGAATAAAGCGCCAAACGAAATATAAAGCCAGAATTTAAAGAACAATGAAAAAAACAGAAATAAATGAGCTGTAAATTAAATTCTTCCTTCTAAAAATAAAACTAAAACAAAGCGTAAATAGATTTTTGATAGCCTTGAAAATTTCTATAAATATTTCACAGTTTATTTTTCTTCATTAAGAGTTAGTTTAGACAATAGGTTTTGCTTTTTTCCATGGAAAATTAACTGTTCGAATTACTTGTTTTGATAAATCTTCTAATCACAATTTCAATCTAATTGAAGTCCACACGGAAGACTGCAAAAAAGATAAGATTTTTTCCTAATTTGTTTTTACTCGCAAATGGAGCTTAAAGGCACTTGAAAAGAGCATTCCATCCCTCTAACTAACAAACTAATCGATTTATCAATTATTGTTTAAATTCCAGTTTTTCTGAATGAAATGTTAGTGAAACAGAGTTCAAAGAAAAAGTGCTTGCAGGTTAAAAAAAAGGAATCCTCCACAATAAAAAATTCATTTTTCATAATTTTAGTTAATGCCAAATAAAGTGCATTAATATTTTTAAAAATGAAGAAATAACAATTTGCAATGGTATCATACATTAGATGGAATCAGAAATATGATATATCATTTCATTCAGTTTATTTATTACGTATTGTTTTATTTATCATTGTTTAATTCATGGGAAGTTTCACAGAAAATTGACGCTTATAAAAATTTATACTAAATGGCTCAAAAACGATTGCACGGTTACATTTGTATAACGGGTGTTTGCAGGTATGTAACTCTCGAAATTAATGAATTGGATTCCAGACTGTAATAAATTTGGCCAATTGACAAATTTTTGTAAAAAATAAAAGTATTGGACAAAACTTTAAGCAAATTTAATTCAAATGCGTGAAGAAGATTTGGAGATAATTTCCACAGAATCCATTAGAACTGCGATAAAGTATCACAAAAGACGTGTTTATTTCTTTTACTTTCTTTTTTCTCATTTTTCTGAAGGGGGATAATATTTGTGTTCCATGATACAAAATTTTAACGTTCTTTTGACTCACCTAGTCAAACTATACTGATAATAAATGATAGGGAATCTTTTAGAAAAACAGAGTGAGATTATTAAATACCGAATAATGAAATTTACCGAAAGGAAAGAAAAAAATTTGAAAACTGAACTTGTGGAGAATCAGAACAATTTTGCAACTGATTGAGGCGCGAAATAGGATAACGACAAGATTGTTATGGTTAGAAGAAAAGCCTTTAGTCAATGCGTGCTGATACACTGAGGCCTATGAATTTAAATGAATTGATGTAGTTATTTTCCTTCAACAAAGTATAAAATACTCCTACGTTAGCATTAATAACCCCTTTTTACAATATAAATTCCAGCACTGTCATCCGCACTATTAAATGCTTTCTGAAACTCATAGCTTTGGCGCCAATTTCAATTTAAATATTGAAAGAATATATGATATTTGAGTCCGATTATTTGATTAATTCTATATTGTTTAAATCTGTTTTCCTTTTTTCTGATTAAAAGAAACAGCATTTAGCAAGGCAAAAGAATGATTCACAGTTTTTAAACGTTTTTAGTCCAAAGGGTCTTTGCCCCTGAAGGCCTATTGTTTTCGTTTTGCGATTTTGCGTCGGAAATATTAAAAGTCTGAATCACTTTTCAAACTGTTGCCACCAAATCTTGCAGCGCTGTATTATATTTAAAGAAATTAAATAATGAAGCATCTGCATAAATGTATATATATATCTCCAAATGTGATAAAACAACGGTATCTAGAGCCATCCAATTTTGAATAACGTACGTTTCCACCCGAATAAGCGCACCTGGAAGCCCAAATTTAGAATTTGGAATTTGTTTTTTTATGCATTTCATATTTTGTAAAACTTTCACAAATTTTTGATGAACAAACTCAAACGATTTAAAAGCGAGCAATGACAACACTCTACGGGGGGAAAAAACCCTTTTTATATGTAGCGCGTGGAATTGTATATCGGAAATTCTAAAGATATACTCATTTTAAAATAATTTTGAGATATTGCTGTTGAACTGAATTTTATGGTTTAAGTGCGAAGAACATGATATTTAATAAATAAAGGTAACACACAAAACGTTAAAAAACGCCCCTTTGGGCGTAATTTAAAATCTGAAACCTTTCAGATTTTTTTTAAAATATTTTTTTTTCATCTTTCAAAGCCTTCAACACTTTACTATATAAAACATTAGAAGTCTTACTACCGTATATTCCAGTGTAACGCGCACCTATAATTTTAAACTACATTTTAAAAATTTTTAACTATATTCGCCGCATAATGTACACCTTTTTCTTGACAAAGAAACCTGGAATATAACATGAGTAGTACTCTTATCTTTCGAAGAATTTTTTCAGCCTTTCGAACAATGGTGTACTGAAATGACAAGACATGAGAGGAACAATATGTGTGTGTGAAAGAGAGAAATGGTTGAGAGTGTAAATACTGTCAAACTCCCTTATAATGAGCATGAACGGAAGGCGATATTTTCTCGTTATCACCGATTGCTTGTAAAAAATGGATTCGTGAAAAAACCATAAAATTCATGCATACTTACAATATTATAAATACTTTATTTATTTTTATTTTTGTACAGTGCAAAGGAAGTTGGTTAATTTGCTTTGAACTACCTTATTATCTCTTTCTTGTGCTGTTGTTCTCCAAAGACAAAAAAATCGTCATTTTCACCCCTGGCTTCGAAAAATATTTGAAGTTTTACCGCGCGCTCAAAAGCCATTCAGTATGTTGGAGGCGGTTCTGCTTGAAATTCTTCACATTCGTTGTTACCATTGCCGCTTTCATTATTTTTTTTTCTGCTTAAATTTCAGCTACAATAGGTTCAGCTGCAATAGTAGGTATCTGGGAAGTGATTAATTTGGCGTCAACAGATACATCATTTTCAAATTCTTCTTTACTCATTTGTAAATTTTCCAAGACGTCTACTTCTTCTTCCACAGTCATTTACCCTTGTTGAGAAATGCCCAATCCAACCTTACAGAAGAAAATGGTAATGTATATTAATGTAATGTTTTTCCATGCATCGTTTATTAAAAGTATCGCTTCCAGTACGTTTACGTTAGCATTTGAGGTTGTTCTTATTTTCTCTCTTTTGTCGAGAAGCATCAAAATCATCAAGTGGTTACGAAATTTCTGATGATTTAAAACTTCCGATGATCTCTATTCCATAGGCTGGATAACACTTGTAAAATTCTGTAGTAAAAATTCAATCCCAATCATTCCTAAGATTTAAAAAAAAAAAAAAACGCCGTCACGTATGCGCAGGATTTATGACTCATAACTAACTTTCTGTTGACCTCGGAATGTTAAAAAATTTTTTTCCAAGAAACGATTAGCTGTGCTGGAGAGGTGGAAGTCAATAGAAATTTTACGCATCACAAAATTGTTGCCCGTTATAACCGTGGTTTGCTCGTTAAAAGCGAGTTATACTGCCATAGACTTGAGATTGTACCCACCAAGTATTTTCGATTTCCTCGTTAAATCCGGATTCTCGTTAGATAAGGGCTCGTTATAAGCAAATGATACTGTAATTCTGCAAAGATTGTGGGTTGCGTTCAATGCAAGCGTACACGAGATTGTTATTCTAAGGTTTCGAGAAAATGGGGACATAATTTGGGATACGATTATACTTCCGATCCGAATGAATTCGCGGAATTACGAATCGAATGTTTTCTCTTTCTGTAGTCATTTGAAGCTGTGATTTTGAAGTGAACAGCGAAGGCTTTAATCAATCTCATTTCCTTTATTAGAAATACAGTTGTTCTAGTGTTCCTTTTAGTAGTAAATATGGCTCCTGCCAAAAGAAGCAAACATAGGTTTCAAAGGCAAAATTATTCAGTTTGGGAAAGAAAATAGAAATCGTGCTGCAGCAACAATGTGTTGTTAGTGAAAACTTCCATAAGTGAATGGTATCGGACAAGGAATCCCGGGCAAGGCATGGATGTTTGTAGATGTATAGTGTCTATGCGGTATGGAGGCACTCTAAATATGCGGCGATCCGAAAGTCCTCGCGGGAGCGAAAATGAGTTCGTATTGTCATTTGTATGGCGCTCAAGGCTCTTGCCAACAACAGAGGCAATCTTGCACTCCTTGCCACGATAAGTTTCTTGAGCTTGTACTGATGTTGCTTAAGACAAGTGAAATAGTCATAACAACAACAAGTATTACGAACTTGGTTCTAGAAAATCACTAGAATAGCCAGAAACAGCGTTTAGTTACGTGCAGGAACCTAATTTCCGTGTTCTCATATTTTTCTTGTTTTTAAATATATCATTTTTATATGCGGAGTATAATATTCACCCGTAAATTTCGATCTTATTTTTGTATTAAAAATGCGCTCCATACGCTGGAATGTACAGTAGTTAAATGTCATCTTTTTACCAAATGTCTCGGAAGCTGAGAAAGAAGGCAGTTAGCCAAGGGAACAGTAAATTCGATAAGACTGGAAACCTTTGTTGTAAGGTTAAATAAGGTTAATTGTTGATTCTTTTAAATCACTTTTAAAATTAATAATTTATTTTGTAACAAGTTTGTTTAATCAAATGAATTGCTTTCTGCTTCAAAACAAAAATTAAGCTAGTAGTTTGTTTATAAATTTATCAAGAAATTTTTAAACCATTACATGGATGCTCCAAAGAATAAATAAGCAAAGAAAATACATATAATCGAGATTTAAATATATTTTTTGTTAAATATGGTTCTAATTGTCTAAAACTAGAAAAATATGTTTTTGCAGTATCATAATAGACACAAGCAGATTAGTTAATATATTTAAAATAGAATAAATATTCTGGAAATAAATCATTCCTTGTGCTCCAAGCGCATGAGCAGCATAATAATTGGGGATATTCTTTTCATAAATTCACTTTTTTCCCTATAGTTGCCATAGATTTTTGCCCTTCCTTCTCATCCACGCGAGACTGATTTTCTCTAAAATATGCCCTTGTAAAAGTGTTTTTATCAACTTCACGGCATTTGTATTTTTTTTTCTAAAAAATAATTAGAATACCTGGAATACCACTGTTGGCTAATTTTCAAAGGAAAATATGCGCATAAAGATGAGGATTAACTGCTCTTAAGCCAAAACATTCGAACAGATCAATGATAAATTTAATGCATCATCATTACACATTTACAAATAAGTTTAGAGGTACACAACATAAAGTTTTGACGATTCATGGGGCATAATTACGCTGAAGTTAAAGCGTCAGCCAAATTTTATACTGTGGTCTTCACCTTGAAAGGAAATGCAATACCTTAAACATCTCAGACACTAACAGAAAACGTACTAGAAAATTTCACGTACCAATAAAAAAAGTCTCATAAATTAAAATTATTTGAGAAAAAATACTTGAGACTAAAGGCAGCATTAAAGAAAACGTGCTTATGTTGGGATAAGAAGCTTTGCTAAATCATTCGCAGATAATACAGAAGTTTCATTTAGTAGTTAGTACCTTAAAAATCTCCAAATTCCGATATAAAAATTTATTTTGAAGTCTACGAAACATTTTAAAAATTGATAGCAGGTAGTCTGTGTAACTGATATAAAATTTTATTGCACTGAAGTAGAGGCAATTTCATCAAGTTTTTCCAACCTGCAAAAACAAAGTGCTCTACCTCTTAATGTTACAGACACCTACACTTACTAGAAGAATTTGTTTGGATGTATAGAAAAAGTGGCTGATGCCACATTTAAATGAAAAACGATAGTATTATTACCTCTTTGAACAAAATGATTGTCAGGCAGGCTCATTACCCTAATCATTATCATCAAGATTTTTGCAAGAATATCTCGATCAAAATTTGTTACAAAATTAGATATCATTTACAAGAGTATCTCAATAAAAATGTGCACTAAGGTTATAAGGTATTTCTCCCGCCTCCTTTGCATGCCTTCGTGGTGTAGTGGTCTGCATGCTCGACGCGTAACCGAGAGGTCCGTGGTTCGATTCCCGGCGAAGGCGTTGCTCATTTTTCAATAATCCTGCTTTCGAAAATACCTAATGTCTCTACACTGGCGCCCGAACTAAAAACGTGGTGGATGATGATTCTCCACCACCGCGATTTGGCGATTGGGTCCCCAAAACCCCAGTCGCCCTTTAAAAAGGAGAGTATATAAGGTATTTCTTCCGCCTCCTTCGCATGCCTTTGTAGTGTAGTGGTCTTCGATTCCCGGCGAAGGCGTTGCTCATTTTTCATGTCTGATGCTTCCAAAAATACCTATTGTCTCTACAAGGTGGTTAAAAGGCAAAGAATAAGGAACTGACACGTTTAACATCGTGGATATCTCAGGTTTCAAATTTAATCGAACGTGATATTTTCCTGTAGGGGTTAACACTAGAGTTTTGCTAATGATAATGATTTTGTCACTGCACCCAGCTGATCTCCAGGATCTTTGTAAAGGTATTATTATCATTGCCGCAGTCGATCGAGATGTTCTCGCAAGCATATGAAACGAAATACAACATAGATATCTAAGCAAAGATAGACAGTTTACTCATTTGTGGAACATATAAAAAAAGTGTTAACGAGTGTTTATTTCAGTGTGATAAAGAAACTTGAATCAGCTGCGTACTTTATGAATTTTTAAAATGATTGACACTGTGCATGCTTATGAATAACCCTATGCAATGAAACCTTTCTAAAGCAAGCACACACACCTCAGAAAATTTTTATATTCTGTGTTCATAATCGTCTGACAGGAGTAATATTCAAGATGGATATTTCTTTATGTCCTAGAATTATTGGTCATTTTCCCAGGGCTTTGACATGAAAGGATTCCATTTGCGTGACAAAATGACAAAAGAAAAGAAAGAAAGAAGAAGAAATAAAGAGAAAAAAAAGGAAAAAAGAAAGGAAGAAAGAAAACAGAAAATATGAAAGGTTTCAGATTTTAAATTACATCTAAAGAGGCTTTTTTTTTTAAAGCCTTTTTTTTAAATATTTGTGTGTCACTTTCATTTATTAAATATCATGTTCTTCGCACTTAAACCATAAAATTCAGCTCAAGAGCAATATCACAAAATAATTTTAAATTGAGTATATCTTTAGAATTTCCGGCACACAGTCTCACGTGCTGGAGATAAAAATGTTTTTTCTGTACAACGGTGCCATTCCTCGCTTTGAAATCCTTGCGTTTGTTAATCAAAAATCCGTTAAAGTTTTCCAAAATATGAAATCGATAATAAAACAAATTCCAAATTTCAAATTTGGGCTTCCATATGCTCATATTCGTAGAAGGATTCAAAATTTGATTTGTCATTCAAAATTTGATTGCTGTAGGTACCGTCGTTTTATCACAATGCCAGAAACATACATACATTTATGAAGATTCTTCATTATTTAATTTCTTCAAATACAATATTGGACAATAATATTTGGTGGCAGCAATTTGAAAAGTGAAACGGACATTCAGAGTGATTCGACGCAAAGTCGCAAAACGAAAACAATAGTTCTTCAGGGACAAAGCCTATTTGGACTAAAAATATCTGATGTAACTATTGACCTAGCTTTCGATTAAGAGTAAGCTTTAATGAACCTTTTACTTCTAATCATCGACTGCATAGCTGGTCAACTAAATATGCTTATCAGCTGAATGGTTCATTCGATGGGATTATTTAACTTAGGTCTTACAGTACAATAAATTGCCCATACAGTATATTGCATTAATCATGTAATACAGTATTAGGTATACAATTTCATCCTGCAGTACAATACATTAACTATCGGCTAGACCAAGTAACACAAAAAGAAAGAAACCTAGACTTCCATGTATAAATATTATAGAGTAGGATTGTTTAATCTCCTAAACTAAGAACTGGAGGAGTTTGTCTGTTAGTTGAGGTGGTTGGAACTGTCGCGCTATGGGTGATGATGATGCTTAGCAATATATTAACCTCACATTATCTGTGGAATATAGTACCTAATACCTAATACACGTACTATAGAATACAATAACTAAGAGTGCTAGATTATTTGGGTAGATTAGTTTTACAATAGAATAAATACATTGATCTTAATACAACATATTGGATATGTGACCTGTGTTTGTTATTATGCAAATTATATTTCTGTCGTCGAAATGAGGAGTGGAGCAGACGCAAATTTGTTAGGGATTTTAAACATGCGTAAGGCACTTCAAGTTTGCTGGGAATTACTGGAGTTCCGAAGATGCAGAGTTTCTTCTCTAAGTTGCGCTTCCGAAGCTAGAGATTTCCCGTGTTCTGAGGTCGTTCCTCAGCCAACATGATGTTTGAAGGCCAATAAAGAGATTCGGTCAACATTAACTGAAGTTATTAAAGTTCATCTGGGGTAATCGCAAGTCATCATACAGTCAACTATTATTAAACAATGGAGCACACAACCTGTAAATTTAATTAGTCTGAGTTATGAGTGCTTTGTGAAGAACTGACATAGTTATCTGCGCATTGTTGCAGCAGTCTGTCTTGGCACTTACTTCTGCAACAATATTACTGGTGCAAGCAAGACCAGTGCTCAGCAGCTGGTTAAGTGTTGTTGCTGAATATTGCAACATTCAAAGATGGCATGGTACGCATTTCCTTTCTGGCCACACGGACATGCATCTCTGTCTGTAATCTCAAACATATATAAATAAAAAGGCAATGGATTATGATCCGACATGAACTGAATGACATGACACGCTACTGCTTCGAAGTACTATGCTGATCTTTGTTATTAATAAATATGATCTGTGTCGGCATTATCCAAGCATTCTGGGATGGCTTAATGGATTCATCACTTAATGAAATTTTTCTCTAATCCTTCACATGCTGTATTAAAAGAATGCTTTCCATTATTGCAAAAAACGAAAACTATTCAGTACTTTATTTTTTATTATTAAGATATCCTTTTTTACAGTACCAATAGTTTTAAATTCATAGTGATGTAAGTAAAAATTAAAGCAAGCACACACTGTAAGTAAAAATTAAATTCGTCATTTTTAAACTAATATTTAATTTTTTTAAACAAAAATTTGAAATAGTGTCTCGCACCCCCTAAAATACCTTGCATTCCTGGTTGTAACTCCTTTTCAGGAATGAAGTACGAATAACCAATAAACTTTGACATAATTTGAAACATGTGAAAATTTAAATCTTATTCGTTCCATTTTGAGAAGACTTTTCTTTAATTGCAATAGAAAGAAATTTTTAGCATAATTAAAGTTTTATAATATTTCAAGACGGAAAAGAAATTAATTTCTCTTGAATTAGTTTTCTCTTTTGTAGCGGGTTTCAATACTCTAGAAACTAAGCTTTAAGTAATCAAATAATTAGTTTTCTTGTCTTTGAAATTAGGACTGAAAGAAATTCTGTGACTCATTATTTTGTTCGCTAGCAGTAGTTAATACACAATGAACAAAATATATCACTTTAAGAGAACATTTAGTAAAAGAAAGAGCCTGATTTCTTGATTTTAACGTAAGAAAATGTTAAGTTTTATGTCGAAGTTTGCTGATAAAGATACAAATCAGCAAGTGTACTTTTGTATTTCATGCTAAGTAATGAACCATATTTAAAACTCGAATAAAATATTATTAAGGATATTCACAGGGTTTTTCTTTTACAATTTGTATTTTGTAAAGTATTATTGGCAATTAACTAATGAAGCGTTGTCTGCAAGCATTTGATTAAGAAATATGAAGCAGTAGAAGCAATACAAGAAGCCATCTTTAGAACTAAGCAAAGTTCAATATAATACTGACATAGATTCAACAGAAAATATATCCGCTCACTGAAAAAGGTAGAGAGTTTAACAAAATGAAACGGCCATCTTGATCAGTACAGTACTTAATGCTGATCGCTGCCTGTCTCATTAGACCCGATTTCGAATCTTGGAAAAGCTTAAATGTTTCTAAATGTCTAGTGTCTGTGCGGTATGGGGAACTTAAAATACTGGCGAGATAAAAGTCCTCTAGAAAGCTTTGGTGGTAGAGGAAGAGAGATGGGAAAGTCTTAGATTCGTCTCTTGGAGTGTTCTCCAAAATTAGGACGGGCTTCCTCACTCTCACATGTGTAATTCGGTCGCCCTGAGATGGCTAAATGATAGATGACTATTGGCCATTTCCGACGAATCTATTAAGTTGCAAGTGTCCTGTCATTTGGAACAATAGTAATACAGTATGAAATGAATTCTTAGTTACATCAATCAAGCAATCGAGCAAAAGACAAAACCAGCATACCGAAGTTTGAAAATATTTAACTTGGAGACTACGTGAAGAGAGAAATCAGAAATGGATATAGCTTAACAGATAAAGCTTTGACAAGTCCTATTTTTATTCATATATGTTGCTATGAATTTTGTACATATGTAAATAATTTTAGTGAAATTATATGTGAAATTGTAATGTTTTTTTGCACAATTTAACATGAAATGCTTGAAAGAAACAGAGCTCTGATTGAAAAGTAACAATACAGGGGCAAGGCTATTTAGCATTGGGGTAAAGGGCTATCTCGCTAAATTGGCAAGATATCGTTAAGCTGGCGATAGTTTTTGAGACTAATTTTTGTCGCCAAATTTAGTGATAAATCGCAAAAAGTCGTGAAACTTAATGACCACTTAGCTACATTTTGGTCCGTTTCTTGTATAACTGTAATCGGTATTGTGATTGAATGAATGTAATTGAGCCCTATATTGAAACTGCAACCGTATTCGACCTCCATTAATTTCGAGAAGTGAAAAGTACTAGAGATTTCCGGGCGGCAAGGGTAAAATTGTATAAAATCGGAGAGAGCATGATCTCTCAGTTTTTCTCAGTTGTTTAATTCAGTGTGAGTTCGGAGTATGAGAGATCTCCGTAGGAGCCGGTCCTTTTTAGATGCGCTTTGCATTGCGCTGTCTTTAACGTTCTTGGTAGTCTGAAGTGTAATTACTGGCTGTATTCTGTGATACTGAGGAGAGATGTACGAGTACTTCAGCCGAACGTTCCAGAACTGTGAAGTATTTCTTTTGGTAAAAATTAATTTTATAAAGTTCTCATCGTTTCTGTACGCATTCAATTTATTACGAACCCGTACGCAAGTTTTTTTTTTGTGTGTGTGTGTGTGTATGACAATAATTTGACTTATTTTCAGAAATTTGGCGAATTTCATTAGATTAGTTAATTACGCAGCTTGCCAGTCCAAAGAAAATAATAGTTAATACACTGCTCGACATTGAAAATGCAACACCAAGAAGGAGTGGTCAGAAACTTGTGCAAATTTTAGAGTAGACGCACGTCACTGAGTTATGCGAATGATGTGAAATGCGCAGCTCTCCGACGCACGTGAAGTAAGATATAAGGAAAGGAACGTACAGAATGGGCAATATTCGTGTCGTTATTTCTGCCAGACGAATTATCAAAGAGAGTTCGTTTTTGTCTCGGAGGATACGTGTAATAGGAAAGAACGCCAGGCCGCCGTCAACAAAGGCACTTCCAGCAGATAGACGATTTTGCTAGGGATATGGTGATCGGACTGAGAAGGGCGGGTTGGTCCTTACGTCAAATCGCAGCTGATACCCACGTGGATGCGAGCACGGTGCATCGGCTATGGCGAACAAGGTTGGAAGAAGAAGGGGTGCAGGTGCAGCCAGAGTGACGTCAGCACGCGTGGATGGACGCATCCGCCGACAAGCTGTGGCGGTCCCGCAAGTCACTTGTACCGCGATTCTTCAGCATGTGCAAGATACCCTGGATGTTCCCGTGTCGACGAGAACCATTTCCCGTCGATTGGTTGAACGTGGCCTGCACTCACGGCATCTGTTAAGAAGACTGCCATTGACCCCACAGCATAGACGCCAACGTTTAGAATGGTGCCGGAGTGGAGCGATGTGGATGACAGAATGGCGAAACGTTGTGTTCTCAGATGATTCACGCTTCTGTTTATCCAGTGACAGTCGCCGCATACGTGTAATGTAATGTAAAGGGCGAAGCCCTCAGCCCCTCTAGCCGAATAAACGGCCTTATGGCTAAAAGAGGACAGGCCCATCTAACACAAACAAAAGCAAAAACAAAAACACTGATGATATACCCCTATTCCAAAATATTTTAAAATCTATGTTCTCTATCCATGTTAAAAGTCAAACAATTTAAAATATTAAACTTTTAAAATTCAGTTAAAGAGTATCCTGTCTTTATTAAACTCTTTAATTCACATTTTAAAGACTAATTTAAATATATCAATTTCTAGATAAAATACCTTAAAATGTGAAGAAGTGGAAAGAAGAACTTAATTCCATTAAGTGTTTTATGTCTCTATTAATCATTCTGATTAGATTGACAATAATTATTAAATCCAAAGTTAGTAGTATTTTAAGCAGTCCCTAATCAATTAAGTCACAACTGT
This sequence comes from Stegodyphus mimosarum, assembly GCA_000611955.2. Lineage (NCBI taxonomy): Eukaryota > Metazoa > Arthropoda > Arachnida > Araneae > Eresidae > Stegodyphus > Stegodyphus mimosarum. The sequence goes on from KK113514.1 coordinate 111,585, forward strand.
GTAATTACAGTAAGAGCATGTCACAGGTACATTGTACAATATCTTATGTTTTACAACAGCAAGTATTTCATCATATAATGCAAAGTATAACATAATTTACACAATTGGTATAATGGATCACATACAGCCATTGGTTTCATAGCAAAATCTCATTATATAGTACAAAATATACCGCAAATAAATACAATTGGTATAATATATCACATACAGCGTCCAATATCATACAATATCCATTTCCTCTTTATAAACATTTACAAGAGTTTACAGGATATTTCTCTCCTCACTAAAATTTATAAGGTTTCAGGGAGTTATTCTGAGCACTAAATTCTCAAATCCATGAGGAACAACAATTTACAATAAGATTACAAAATAATACAAAGCAATTACAAACCTCAAATTCATTAGAATTTTTTAATAAAATACTTCCACAATAGTATCCTCTATATTACATAAAAGCTCTTAAACTCCAAAAATATTATCACTTTTAAGTTAATATAATAAAACTAAAATGTTCATAACCATCCTTAATTCCTAGTAATTTCCATTCAATACCCTATCAACTCTCAATTTCAAAAATTGATTTATTGCTGTTGGTGATACTCAATATACTCAATATCAAACTGTTTAAATTTGGAGTTTTTAATTCTAAGTTCATTAGTACTTGTAATTCCATATTTCATCCTCACACCCTGAGTAAGTGCACAGAACTCGACGAAGTGTTCTGCAGTTCCAACTTGATCACAAATGAGGCATTTATCGTTGCCCTGGAGGTGGAATCTGTTTAAATAAAAGGGGAACCTCCCATGATTAGTAATGATCTGGTTAACGTCTGTATCTTTATAAACCCTCATCTTAGTTGAAACTTCTATATCTTTCAGGTAGTAATTTCTTCTTGTGGAAGTTTCCCACTCTTGTTTCCATAGTTTATGGTAATAATCATTCATAGTAGCAATCAACTTTCTTCTTGATGGTTTAACGCATAAGTATTCCATTCCATCCCCCAGGGCGGCCTCCTTAGCCAGTGCATCCGCCCTCTCATTACCGCAATGCCCAATGTGTGCTTTGATCCAATGTAGATATACTGAATGTTTTTCATAAGCTTTGTAATAAAGATCTTTAATATTTTCCAATAATTCGTTTTTTGGCTCTGGCCGGGAGAGCGCCGCTAAGACTGAAAGTGCGTCTGAATATATGTGAATACAATGTCTGTTAGCAAGTCCTTTTACAATCCAATTCAGGGCCTCTTTTACAGCAATAATTTCAGCCTGATATACTGAGTTTTTCTCTTTCATTTTAAATTTCTGCGAATGTATTTCCAGTCCATAAAAATAGACAACAAATGCTGCACCGACGCCCTTCTCGAAACCAGAGCCATCAGTATAGATTTCAATCTCTTGTGGTCCCAATTTGTTACAATCATAGTTAATTCTCCGAACTTGTATCGGCGAAATATTTTCAGAATTAAAATATGTAATATCTTCAGCACATATGACAGTGTCATTATATGTCATAGACTCATTTAATTTGTTTCTGAGTAGAAATTTATCATAATAAAATCGGTATTGAATAGAAAGAGGGGGTACACCGGCTAAAACACACAGAACCTCCGTCGATACTGCTCTGAAAGCTCTAGTAATAGTCAATAACCAACCTCTCTGCAAAGAGTCCAATTTCGATCTCAGTCGAACTAGCTCCCCTGCTCGGACACCCCATGCTCCCACACCATATATAATGTTTGGCAAAATGACATTGATATAAATCTCCGTTAGGGTTGCGCTCTTGTTTGCCAGAGTGCTTGAAGTGAAAGTATTTATGTAAAAAGTTAAAACTTCTTCTATTTTTCTCTGGACTTCTTTAAAATGAGATATAAAATTCAGTTTTTTATCCAGAGTTACTCCCAGGTATTTGATTTCGTCCTTAAATTTAACATTCTTACCTTTAAACTTTATCCTGGGAGGTCTAGTTTGAGCACCACCTCTTGGGAAGAATATTGCATTTGTCTTTTCTAGATTAAAATGAATCTTTTGCCTTACACTCCATTGATTAAACAATAGATCGACGTGTTTGAATCTTTGTTCCAACTTTTCCAGGGAGTGATCATAAATTAAAACCATAACATCATCTGCAAAACAGATAATTTCTGTATTTGGGAGTTCAACAAGAATCTCGTTGATCATGAGGCTCCAAAACAGGGGAGCACTGCAGGAGCCCTGTGGGCATCCTTTCTTAATCTGGTATTGTAAATTAAATTTATTTGTGCTACCTTGGTAAATAATCCTTCTGTTATGCAAATAGTCCTCTATTAGAAGGTACAAATTTCCATAGACTCCGATCCTCTTGAGTGTATAGAGAAGTTGAGGCCACGTGATTGCATCGAATGCTCCATGAATATCAAAAGAGATGAGCGCTAAGTGATAATCAATCTTTTTTTGTCTTATTAATTGAATCGTATGATACAGTGCTAGTTCGGTAGACCTTCCTCTTCGAAATCCATACTGCCTATGACTTATATAGTTTTTCTTGCATAAAATATAATTGAGACGATTTGTAATGAGTTTATCCAAAATTTTTGCAAAAAACTTGAGTAAACAGATGGGACGATATTTGTCATTATTTTTCGGAATAAGTACAATTTTCCCGATCTTCCAGCATTCCGGGAATACTGCAAGTGCCAGGCATCTATTGTATACTATCAAGAAGAGCGAAGGATATTCCTCAAATAACCTCTTTATAATATTGGCACCAATCATATCCAAGCCGGGAGCAGATTTAGTACTAAGTCTAGAGATCACACAGTAGATCTCTTCATATGTAAAAGGTGTACAGTAGATTAAATTCCCTTCTTCCGTCTCCCATCTATTTTCCACTAGTTCCTCATCATTTTGAGTCACTATCATGTCCTCATCTACTTCGGTATCATCCTCATCCAACTTCAACGTATTGCGTATTATTTGGTCATAATACTCCTCAATTTTTTTATACTTTTTATCACCTTTTTCCAATATAATATGTTGTGTTCTTTTATCAGTAGCAATCCTGTAATAATTATCGTAATAGATTTTATGATCCAAAAACTTCCTCTCTCTAAATTGTCTTTTCACACTCTTAATCTTCTTTTTATATATTTCAAGATTTCTTTTGTATTCGACTTTCCTTTTTATCCTTAAATCTTCAGGTATATTTTTAACTTGTGCACTTTTCCTCATTGCTCTTAATTTTCTTCGTAGACCATCTAGTTCAGTATTCCACCATGTAGCACTTTTCCTATTATTCAAGTTCTTCTTGATTAAGAGATATTTATTCATATATCCCATTAATAAATCTTCCATTTCCTTCCCAACTTCATTTAATTCTTCTGTATTACTCGCTTGTACTATTCTGTACTCGCTTGTACTATACGTGTGTGGCGTCGACGTGGAGACAGGTCTAAGCCGGCAGTAACTGTGGAACGGCCCACCGCGCGACAACGTGGCATAATGGTTTGGGGCGCTATTGCCTACGATTCCAGGTCACCTCTAATTCGTATTCAGGGCACTATGACGACCCAACGATACTTGGATAATGTACTGCGGCCGGTGGCAATCCCCTATCTTCAGGGGCTGCCTAATGCAATTTTTCAGCAGAATAACGCCCACAGAGTGCTCGCATCTGCCAACATGCTCTGCAAGGTATACAGATGTTTCCCTGGCCACCGTACTCTCCTGACCTGTCACTAATCGAACATGTGTGGGATGTGATTGGACGCCGTTTGCAGGCTCTGCCCCTGCTTCGTTCAGAAGACGAACTGTGGCAAATGGTTGAAAGGGAATGGAGAGCCATCCCTCAGGACACCATCCGCACTCTATGCCTAGACGTGTTTCTTCGTGCATCGCTGTCCGCGGTGGTCCTACATCCTACTGAGCCGACGCCGTTCTCGCTCCGTATTCTGACTATCATTTTGAAATAAGGATCACTTATTGCTGCTTGCTGTCTCTATCTTTTTTCCAAATTTCATCACTCTCTGATCACTCCTTCTTGGTGTTGCATTTTCAATGTCGAGCAGCGTATATAGGATAAGAAATACTTTCGTGAATGACATTATGAGAAAATTGTGCCATATTTACGTTATGTATGCGAAGAAACATCAAACGTTCGGCCAAATATTTCGTCTAACCACCAAGAACTATACCCACGATGAACTAGCAGTGTTTTGTGGATTTAATCTGTCGACCATTGGAAGGCCATTAACTGAGGAAAATTAGCATGACATTCGACTAAACATTTCTTTGATACTTCCGTATGGATTAAGGTTATAAATACCATATGGATTAAGGTTATAGAAATAAAATTCTGTCTCACTGCTTAACAAAACTTCTACAGTAACTCATATTTCTTTTTATATACTGCAGTTTTGAAATTTATTTCTAAAAAACAACTATTAAATATTAAATAAGTGACAGTTTTTAAATATATGCTGTTATTTATGCCTTTCAAAATCTGCTTGCTGCAGATCTATATGTAGAAACATTTTTTAAATAAAATAATTCATTCAAAACGTGCCAGAAATGAACTCGCATAGCATTCGGGTACTTAAAATACACAATTAATAATTTCCAAAAATATATAAATAAAAACATATAATAGTTTCTTAAATGCCTTTTAGCTTAAAATATGCATACAATTAATTTTTTCACGTAAGAGGTTAGATTTTTTCCATTACTCTGTCGAAATTACTTTCATCTGCCCTTTTGCATAGAATACCAAGTTTCCTTTTTCCCATCTCCAGTTCTCTCCATACATCGTCCATACATCTCCACACATCGTCCATATATCTCCACACATGATAGATCGTACAATAATCACTTAGAACTGTATATTTAGGATGTCTAGTTTTTGCACAGATGTGTTAAGTTTTCGTTTAGAATCTTTTGTATTTTCATTATTTTTGTGTACAGATTCCTTATTGTTTCTACAAAATCTATATTTGCATGTCAGGGGTAGTTAAATATTCCGAAAACATTAAAATTGTACTTCCGTGTTCAACATTCGGCAACAGCTGTTTAGTATCCAGTTGCTAGAGATACTTTCGCTTCACAGTAATACGTCCATCGGATCCAAATATATTAAATTCAGATTCTTATGTATATGCTGATACGTTACATCTTTGTTTAGCTTGGATACTGCAAACGTTATGTGTAACTTCTTGTTTCTGCTGTTCGTGACACTCCACCTTTTATCCACGTGTTCTGGTAATTCGTCTGACAGTTTCAGAATTAATTTTCATTGCAAATCATTCTACTAATTTGGTTGCAAGTTTTACAGTATCCAAACGTGATGTTTGTTTGATTTTCCACAGTATGAATCTCCGATTCCGTGTTAGCCTGAAATAAGGTACTTTATTAAAACAAAATTTAAATTAAGACATTTTATATTGTTCTACACATTATTAATAATTTTGTAACATCAAAGACAATTCAATGCTTTACATTAACTACTTTTATGATGCTTTTTTTACTTTAAAATGCTGTATAATAAAACTTCCAATATAACTAACCAGCATATTATTTATTGATTTTATAGTGTATTGTCATGATCACTTTAGATTTGAATTCCCTACAATATTTCGCTGAAGAACTCATGTTTCCAGATTGTACACAATTATTTTTGTACTATTTAGTTAAAATTGAAACGTTTAATAAATACCACGGTCTTCAAAAAATGTCCGCTCAATTTTGAATGTCTGAATTATTATATAAATTTTTTTCAGTACTTTTGAATGAACTGTTTTATTAAGATACACATACTGAATATAAGATTTTACAGCAAGCAAATTTCTAAATAAGCAAACAGTATATGTAAAAAAATTCTGGAATCGTTTATTTATATCTAACGGAGTTATATTTCTCAAATCAATTTCAAAAGCAAAAAAACAATTGTACGAAAATAAATAAAGTATGTTTTCTATAAGGTCAATAATTTTGAAAACGATATTATAAATTTAATTATTATGATTCGAGCTTTCAGTACAATAAAATTAGGATGATGAGTTGTCTATCATATCAGTATTTCCTGACATTAGAGAACACATATTTCTGATACAATTTTACTTGCTTTAGGACCTAAACTGTTGAAAAAACTCTTTTTCTTCTCTCTCTCTCGCGTGTAGTTCACTTTCAAAGCAGGTGTTGCAACAAAGCCTGAGCTAAGGCAATTTATATTATTTAGAATATTTGAAATTTCGGTTTTATGAAATGGCAATGGATCTGATAGTTGTTGCGATCAAGTATAATTCTTTTTTATAATATGGTAGGTAAGTTTGTAGAGATATTAGTTATTTTGAAACATGAACGATGAAGAAATGAGCAATAACCTCGCTGGGACTCGAACCATGAACCTCTCGAATACGCGCCGAATGTGCTGACCACTACAACATAAACGCATGCCGAGAAGGTGGGAGAAATATCTTATAAGGTTATGCCATGCTTCTTTTTTCTGGGTCTAAAAACGGACAATTTTTAATCCGGAAGTTTTTTTTTTTTTTTTTTTTAAATTTTTAATAATTTTTTGGATCATTTAGAGTAATTTTTAAATTAATTTAGAATAATGTTATTTCATATTACATTTTCTTCTTTTAGAAAAAGGCAGGGCTGGACGAAACCCATGATAGCTTTAAAACTGTTTATGCTGCAATAGCAATAAAGAATTAGCAAATATTTCATCATGAGCAAGTACAATCAATACAATCATGAGTTCTATCGCCCATTCGAAATATTGCTATTCGCAATAGAATCGCCTTATTTCCTTTCTAGGAGTATTTTTTACATTTTAATAAGACACAAAATATATTAAGTTGACCATTACAATGTACAGAAAAAATTTCATTATTTTTTTCCTTCATTATCAGAAATCTTTTCAATTATCTAAGTAAATAACGGACTTTTTGCTTCTCGTCTCTTTCTCACGGTCTACTTTTATTGAAGAAACCAATTACTTTAAAACTATTGGCATTACTTATCCTGCTGGCAGATATGTGTCTTTAAATTTTACTGATATGACTTTAAAAAACATTCCTGTTATCATAAAAGATAGTATTTTCCCATTAACATGAGTTGCGAAAATCTTGTTATCATATCTGTTTTTCCTTCTATTCATTTTATAAGAAATATCTGAATTTCTCACAAGTTCAAATTCCAATTTATTTTCCTTTTTATCGACAAATCCGTGTTTTAATTTTTAATGGTTTAGCGTAAGACTTCAGTTCTTGAGAAATTTACGGTATCTTTTACATTTAGCAAATTTCAGAAAACAATCTGAGAGATAAACTAAAATAACTTTGAAATTTGAAGTTATATCACTAGAATCTGAAGTCAGAAACTCTGAAATTAATAAATTTGTCATCAGTGTAAATCCTTTGAACATGTTCTTGGAAGATTTTCTGCTAAAATAATTTAAAATGAGAATTAAATAAAATAATACAACTGTAGAATTCAATTTCTTTGAAGCTTTGCCTGAAATCTGTCGATTTCATTCAGTTATTAGGGTTAGAACTACCTATATCTAAAAGTGTTTACCTTACATAAATCTGTTTTTACTTCCTTGTACGAAGTAAAGAAAGTATAGCAATCGTGAAAATTTTCGGGTGTTACATTTCAAAGAAAATATCCATTTTGACGCTATCAAATGCAATCGAACGATGTTTTTGCGTGACATCTGTATATAAGAACAGAATAAAAGACTCTTTTATTCCCAAAACGGGTTGCAAAAAGGATTTAAATGGATTTAGGAGAGATTTTTTGCCACGTCTGTACGTACGTATGAATGTTTGTATGTATCTCTTATAACTCATAAATGAGTAGCCTCAGAATGTTGAAATTTTGCATATAGGTCTGCTATAACATATAGTTGTGCATCTCTCTTTTTGGTTGCAATTGGTCTCACCAAAAGTATATAAATATATACATATATATACCACTCTGTTACTCGGCTTCATGAGCTCAGTTTTTTTTATTCTTATGTGTAGGTAAATTGTGCATTTTTTGCTTTAAAAATGATTGAATTATGTTGTTCTAATCTTCCGGTTAAGGTTTTTATACTTTTAGTTAATCTGGATGCAATAGCTGTAGAATTATCAACCATTTAAAAATTGTTTGAGTGCGGCTAAGCCTAATTTTTTTTACCATAGAAGCCATATTTTTAACATTTGAAACTTAGCAGAATAGTGAATTAAATCAGTTTCTGCACTTTCAGTGTCTTTTCGCCAAGCGTGACCAAAATTAAACTCTCAGTTTTGTGCACCTCAGTTTTGTGAAAAATCTGCATTGTTTCCCTTTGGCCGAATTGCTTGTTTTCGAGTAGAAACTCTAATTTTTTTATTGTAAAAATTTACTTTAATTGTTTTAACTGTATTTGATGTTTTATTCTTTTTTACATTTTTCAATTTTTAATAAAGATATTTTGAGGTTTTATGCACCTTTGCCTTGTGTCGAAGTGAGAACTGAATAAATTGAATGAGAAAAATATCTCTTAATTAAATTAGAGGAAATAAATTTAAATGAAATGCAAGGGGGAAATTGCGTATAATTTCATATTCCGTAAAAGGAAGTCACGTAATGTACACATCAGATTTTTTACTTATTTATTTCAATTTTACAGATACCTATAGCACATCCATTCCAATTTTTCATCACTCTGCCTAGCATAAAATCAGTTCTTAAAGTGTTTCAATTAAATGTAGCATTTGGTTTTAAATGTAAGTCAAAATTATAACTGTAGTTGCCTGATAAATTAAACGATTTAGCAGTAAAACACTTCTCAATAACAAATAGCATATCATTTTAGTTTTACTTTTACATATAATTAGCATAATTTATAGTATATTTAATGACATAATTTATAATATATTTAATGACATAATTAATAATATATTTAGCTTACATAATTAATAATACATTTAGCTTATCAATTCGTAATATATTTAGTTTTAACTTGAAATGTAAATCATGATAATGTATCTGAATGATACTTTTCCTGAACAATTTCTTCACTATTTTAATTAGTAAGAGATATTTCTGATTCCATATCCTAGATATATCAATAGAGAATAATTTTCTGCTATTAAGGATTAGTAAATTTTGAAAAATATTTATATTTTTTCCTCGAAAATATGTCTTCTAGACTCATATTTACGCCGAGGCTAAATTAGTGTTCCAAACAAAATGGTTTGCAGCTGAAAAAGATAGGCTGTTCAATTTGTGTCTCAAAATGCGAAATTTTGAGAAAAAAAATATTTAACTGCATATATAATCTTGAAAGCCGTCATTCTGAACCCCTTGTTTTCACTATGCGAAAGGTAAAAACGCGTCTCTGGAAGTATAGGAAGTTGTTGCCAAACGACGAGTGTGATCTAGCATTTATAATCGACATCATAAAAGAGAGGGAAACCGTAGCAACGTACAGATTCTCATTCTATCATATGTTTAATCTGAATTTGTTTCCATTAAATGTCAGTTAATTCAAATAAATTGGTATGAATTCCTAAGGCCTTTTTACCGCCAAATCTTACAAGGACAGAGTTGATTACCGGCTTTAAGGGGGTCTCAAAATCATCTTATAGTTCTTCATCCGCCGTTATTCTCCGTCAGAAAGTAAGCATTGAGGTATCTACGTCACGGTACCAAAGTTAGAATAATTTTGGATGCCTGCCATTATCAAATATTGAGAAACAATTATTAACAAATATTAAAAGATAATTATTATTTTGGCCGTCCCTGCGTTTGCGATGCAATAACCCAAAATTGATAATAGATGCATTTTAAGTTCCATAATAACCCAAATGATAATACTAGATAAACTTACTTACCCCATGGTGTAGTGTCAATAATGTAACAGATTCCACATGTCAATTAATGTTTATTCAAAATCATAATTTCAGCAATAAGAATTCTTTATCAAATCGGTAACATAGAAGCCATGGCAAACATAAATTACACAGAACGTCCTCGCGAGTTCATTGTTGCAGAAAGTGATGCGAGACGAAATGGCTATCTGTAAATATATAGGAAGCCATTCGTAATTTATCGAAGTAGAACATGGAGAATTAAGTAGGACTTCATAAGGATAAAATATGTCTAACTATTATTCTGCGAATCACATCACAAAGTAGAAAACATCTTGTTCCTTTGCCTCGTGTCTCTAAGAACTTGTTTCTAGCGTCCTCCTGGATTCACGGAAAAGTCTCTCAATTCTGGCAGGATGTCCAAACTTCGATTCAATCTGCATCATGGATGAAATCTTTAATGATGCTATCTTGTGCAATGCACGCGAATAACGTCATGGAAGGGCACAACGATTTTGTTACTAGTATGCTACGCAGAACTAGCGAGGAAGAAGTTGTAACACACATCTCGTCTGCTTTCATGCAAAGAGCCTTTATCCAAAGAGAGATAAGAGAGGGAGCAATCCTCAAAACAGGTTACTTTCATGACATAGCGGGCTTCGTTACCACACAGTAGAACGGAAAGCATTTCGGACCCCTAAACTGAACTATATTGTTGCGTTATACGGGTTCGTGGATTTGAGAGTATTCGATGAAAACACGATGCAGAACAATAAAAAGCACAATTTATTTACAGGAATCACTATTTACAGCACCGTTCCAAAATCACCTTTAAAGGCGTCGAAAATCTACAATAAATACGCTGAAACAATCAGCAACACAGCTTCAGGCTGTAACTGTACAGGTAGCTTCACGACAACACTAAACTTCTAATAAACACCGTGGAACAATCACCAATACACTGTCAAGCTATACTGTAAAGATAGCTTCACGGCAAAGCACTATCTCGATTGCTTTCCGTTCACAAAACTCTCGCGTAGCAGCTATTCTCACAACTAATCACACTGCTCGCAACACTTCACAATTTCGCAACTTACTTCGCAACTAACTGCTCTCAGAAACGCAAGGGTTTAAATAGCTTTTCTTAAAGTTCCACACGTTTCGAGAAATATCTCGACAAGAAATTATTCTAGAAGCTTCCCGATTGGACCATGGGATATCGCCAATTTGGTCGCCAAATGGGCGATAAAGTCACCAATCTGGCAACCCTACCATACACTATTTTATGGCAACCCTAGTGCTACGCCGGAAAGCTTACATACAGGCGCAACCGCCGAATTTTTCGCAACAATATATACAGCACATATTGAAGTGCTGAGAGTTTGCTTGGGGTCCCAAACTGAACTATGCTTGGAGCGCAGATTGAAACATTGTTGGGAATTCTAAGGTCAAAGATTGTCGTAACCGGGCCTTAGTAAGTCATATCTCATATTTTAGAAAAATCATTATGCAAGATTATATGTATACAGCCCTCCTACAGCAATGTAATTGGTAATGTGATTATGAAATAGAAGAGTTAAACTCATGATATGGGTACCAATGCCGATTTAGCAGATCAAACAAAAGAAATAAGGGAATCAGTGAAGGAATATTCGTGTAGGATTTCTTAAGGGAGATTGGCTCACATTTGTATTAAATTTGAGAAAAGTAACGAAACTCCCACGCAAACAACAAGTAACCGGGATTTCGAGCGCACTAAAGGCCGAACGGTAAAGTTGTTAAATAGTGATAGTTCGACCGGAGTTCAAATCCAGACGAACGGGCTGGCTATATGGCGGTTTTTTTATTTTTCGCATGTGTACCGTAGATACGAGCCAGTTTTCCATAGAATGTCCTCCACGAAGGCATCCTACCGTTTAAGCAGATAATCCTACCGTTTTTTTGCCATAGTCAAATAAATCAAAACAAATCAATCACCGGGATTTCACCTCGGATCCAACTACAAATGTGCAATGTTTTTACCGTTCGGCCACTAATGGGCCTCCATTAGCTTTACGAATTTCGCCAAAAGGAAAGTCATGTGATTTCTCGAACTTTTTTCAGCACTCCCAAAATATTTTCGCATGTGGGTTCTCAGCTTCATTTAACACTAGTTTCTTCTTTCCGAATATATATTTTGACTATTTGCAAACTACCTTATAAGTTCTGCAAAAGACAAACTGCATGCACATTTTGAACTAACAATAATTCCAGTTTCTCATAAATATTGTTGAATATCTCAATAAGTAATTTTCATATAAAATGCTTCTCACACTACAAATCGATCTTGATATTTGACAGATAAACGGGAATATAAAGTCACTTTCTCTCATTCTGAGAACAAAATTTTGCGGATCTACTTCTGTTCATTTCGGGACTGTCTTAAAAACAAAGCATTATTGTAACTTAAATATTTTAGCACGTCCAAAGTTGAAAATATTACAGCATATGTTATGAATTAGACACTTTCGTCGGTTGCGAAACACGCTATCGCTGTATTTTAAACAAATTATAGGAACTGGACGGTTGATTAATCCATTACGGTAAACCATTTGAATGCAATCTGCTTGCGAAAGTTGCTTTCATGAGAACTTTTCATGAGATAAAATTAGCCGTTATTGACTATGCAGAACACTATTGGACATAGTTTTCCTCATTTTCTGAATACTTACTTTTTTAATGCCTTTCCAATTCCAAGTATATTACGACATTCATAAAAAGGTGTATTTTACATTTTTAATAAAGATTAAACTGTTATTTGATGCATGGTAAAAAATTTTGAACTCGATTAGCATAAATATTTTTTGTTGCCTGCCGAAAAGAATTAAAATTTCAATGTATTCTGATGAATAGTATCCAATACGCAATTACAAAAATGTATGAATATTAATCGTTAAGTGCCCTTCCTTATATTTCTTCTAATAAACCAGTTTAATTCGATTGGAAAATATCCCTCTCTTACGCGAAAATCCCAAAAGAATCTCAATCCTATAAGAAGACATGTATAGATATTTTCCTAAGGGATTATGGTCATTTAGCAAGCAATTACTACCGCATTAGTCCTACATCACACTGAGATAAATTTGGGTATTTAAAAATGTGGTATAAGGAAGAGGCTCCTATTAGACCGCCTAGCGAATCAAAAACTCACAAAGTAGGTACTTGAGTGTTCTACTTTTGAGACAAAATTAAATTTTCTTTCAGTTTAAAAATAAGTCAGAGGCAATTATTTATGTGGCTTTGAGACTTGGAATGAATGAAGCAGAATATTATGTCTAGTTAGAATGTACGGTCTTCACTATATATCCTAAAAAAAAGATTTCCTTATTTATAATTATACTGGACTTATTAGAATGAAACTGTCAAAGAGCAGTAAAAATATTTCAGAGACTTACCATTCAAATATGTTTTTAAATTCTTTGTCTTCGATAAGTTAGTTAGTGAACGAACAAAAATATTACTACTGAGGCCCGAAAAATGAAGTTAAGGTGAAATGGAAGTTTTCGCATAAAATATATGCCAGGCAAAACTTTTATAAACTAGGTATTTTATTATTTTATTCAATGAATGCAATGAAATAAATCCTTTTCTTTCCCTCTAGAATAAATTTCCAGTCAAATGATCTTCACGAACCAAAACTTTCGTCTGTTATCGGGAAATGTCCTCTAAATCATAGTGTAATAGTTTCGTATTTTAAGAATTCGAAGTTTCAGTAATTTTCCATTAAAAGAGAGTTTCTGTTTAAAAAAAGAAAAGGTTGTTCATGTATGTTCAATAATATGCTGAACTTTCACTATGAAATAAGAAAAGATTAATTTTTTGTCTGCGTAGTAATGTTTTATTTGTAAGTAATTTGTTTTTTTTTTCCTTTCTTTTACATTTTAGGTAAGTAGTGCTTGATATTCTGTCTCGTACGTTTACTGCAATTAAAGGTAAGATTTAAGTTTAAATTTGTGTACATTTACGCATTAGACATCAACTCTACATACATTCTTATACGGAAATGACAGAAAAAAATCATTTCATAAATAAATATCCCATCAACTAATATATATACCACAGCCGGGACAAGGGTGAGGCAAGTAAGGCACTTGCTCCAAGTAAACGTCTAGCAGGTGCAAATTAGTAGTTGCGAAATTTTCGAAATACGTTTAAAAAATAAATGATGATAATTAACTTTCATTATTTTGAAACTATCGACAAGCATCGCTTTAAAATAGAAAATTTAAATCAATGAAAATGGCGCTATACAAACCTCCTGTTTTCCTCAGGAAGCGCTGCGCGAAGGCATGACTCTCCTTTGGCAAATAACTTTCATACTTTTTCCACATTGAATTAAACAAACAATCATAATAGAAGGCTTATACCTTCCTTTACGAGAGAGGAAAGAAAATATTCTTGAAATATATGAAAATTTAATTTTACAGATGATTATATCAAGAAAATATGACGAGAAGTTAAAAAGAAAGGTTAATAAATCAACCTGTCAAAATTCAATTAATAAAAGAATCAGCTTTTTAAAAAAATATTTTTTCACAGTAGAAATGAAAGAAATTATAGATATTTTAATCTCACAACTAAAATGAAGATATCAAAAAATATATGATATAGTTTCTGATTGCCAGTTCCTATTACTGTGAAAAAATAATTTCGTTGAAATTACATATTTTAAAGGTTATGTTAGTTTGACTTTAACAAAACATAGGAAGACTGCTTGACTAAGGAGAGGGATGCTTAAGTGTTTTAAAAAGCACCAGGTTCAAACTTAGCGTTTAAATATCCAAATGATACTATTCTCCAGGTATTTCATCAGAAATATATAGTTCTAGAACGCACATTATTTTAGTGATTCTAATCGCTACCGAAATCAGATCTTTTATACATTATTCAGGAATGCAGTTTTGTTTAATCAGATTTGAATTCGTAAACTGTGCTCAAAATATTTTTAACGTTGGAAATTACTTACTATTATTAAGGTGAAAGAAACTTCAGGAAACTTGAAATAAATTTTAAAATGCAGAATCTATTTTTAATTTAATAACTTCTTTTCTATAGAACATAAAATTAAATAATTAAGTAGATTTTGAAAAAAAAAATCATTATCGGTGTTACTTCGTTAAAATCAAGAAAAATTAAATTACTAAAAAAAGGCTTGAATATTAAGGAAATACTTTTTACACTGAAGTACCATTGAATTAGGGTTAGCAAGTCAATACTGAGTTGGGATTCCTGTGGTCTTGATAATGGCTGTCATAAGACGAGGCATAGATTCAATAGTTTTGCGGAAGCATTCTATGGGAATAGCTTGCCAAATATCGGATAGAGTTGTCCTTATTTTAGGAAGGGTCGCTAGTGTTGTGACACCTTTCTCCAAAACATTCGAAAGGTGCTCAGTATGATTTAAGTCAAGGCTTCTAGGTAGCCAATTCATGACAGAGAAGTAAGAAGAAGTATGACTCATCCAACCAGGCAGTAGCCCACGGGACCTGTGAGAGCTGCAGTTATCTTGCTGGAATACTCCCTTTTTGTGTGAACAACAAAACAACATAAATGGCTGGAGATTATCGCCCAGCAACTCTATGTACCGAATCATATTGAGGTCCAGGTCCAGGTACAGCGCAAATCAATATATCTCCAGTGGATCGTCCCATGTTGAGGTGCATGATAACGAAACAGCTGACGATCTGGCAAGAAAAGGTTATGATCTCCCTACACCCACTTCCACTGATTTAAACCCAACTGGCATTCATTCCTATTACAAATATAAAACTAACATGGCAAGGAAAGTTTCTCCTGTTCACCAATGGTATTTCCCTGAACAACCAGGCTTCTCACTCCTGAGTAAAAGATCTAGGCCTCTCCAAACGGCCATGGCCAGATTCAGAAGTGGGCATTTTCGATGCATGAAATTCAAAGAGAAAAGACCTTCCCCTCGTATGTCTGTTCCCTCCCTGGCTCTCCCGCTCACCTACTGAACTGTATAGGCGTCTCCCTGAGAGAGCTGTCGGCTGAGCAGGACGACGTCAGTAATTTACATGTGCGGCAAGATCTCTTAGACTTGGTGTAGGCTTTCTTTCCCCAATGGGATTACAAACAGCAACATATTGAAGGACGTTGGTACAAGTACCAAGGATATCAAACCCTTCCAAGAGAAAACACCTCAAACCATGATTGAGCAGCCATGGCCTTGTACAGTTACAATCTGGCACGCAGTATCTATGCCTTCATGAGTGTGATGCCATATTCTCATCCTTCCGTCGGTATAAAACAATCGGAATCGACACTCATCGCTACATGCTACTCATTTCCAGTCCTCTAGCGTCCATTCTCTGTATTCTCTTGCCCACGTAAAACGTGCAGCTTGATGGCATGTATTGAGAGCAATTGCACTCTCGTGGGTCTACGGCTTTTAAAGTCCATATGGTGAAGCGAGCTTTGCACGATCCGTTTACTGATTATACGACTGATACCATGATTCAGCTGGGTGGTAATTTGAGCTAATATTTGGCTTCGCTGGCTATGTACAATACAGTTGAGCAGTCTCACGCCATTCTTCTTCAAGGTTAACTGTTCTTTGCAGTTTTCCCGATCGCTAGTTTTTCCCCCACTATCCGTGTATTTTCGGTATACTCTTGACACTTTCAACCTTGAAAATTCTAGCCTTCTGACGATTTCGGAAATTGAATGGCCATTGCTTTGTGCATCTATTGTCCGCGATCGAAAGTGTCCAAATCAAAAGTTTTACCCCTTACTGGCAAACAAAATTACTGATTAACTATATATGCAGTTACCAAAACGCCTTCACGTGAGCATAAATGCGACGCAGTGCTTCAAAATTTGTATAGCCATATCTATCCTTAATTCAGCCTTAATTCAGTGTCACTTCAATATATATAACTTCAGTGTTATTGGCTATTTATCAAAAAGGTACTTTTTAATGTTTTCCTTTAAAATTTTTAAATTATCACACGCATTGATTTTCTGAACACTTGAAACTATAATTGCAAATATTACAGGACTATATTTAGTATAGCTGACACTGTTAAACACAAAAGCGTAGAAATATAGAGGATTTGATTGTATATAAGATGCATATTAACCTCTTTGCCTCAAGTGAAAAAAATCTAAACACGGCTGTGATATAATGTTTTACAACTAACAAGCAAACTCCAGCAAATCTGTCCGACGATACTTGACAGCATTTATTGTTATGACTTTTGAACTTAATTTTCTTAACATATTGTCTGCTTATGTTAGTCTTTGAGTTAATCGATGTAGTTAGCAGTTTTTGTCATAAAGTCGAAAGCTGACCAATAATAACAATAAAATTTTATTATGAAGCCCCAAAAACTGCAACGGAACCTTTGTAAATGTCGTGTAAAGCAGGCAGTGATCAATCATTAACATGATTCAATATTTTTTGTTGGCTCGAACAATTCCCCGATGGAACCGAAAATGTTAATCATTAACCCAAGAGTCATCACTCTTCGCTGTTTTAAATGGTCGCTAACATAGAAAGAAGTTCGACAACCCTCGCTGAAAAATCATCACCTCTCTCTAAGAGTAATAGCTGGTAGGTGTGAGTCAAGATGGGGAAATTCAAACAAGCATAAACTACAAAATTCTCGTTAAAGATCTGAAAAAAGAATTGTTCTCGTTTTGTCCCTCATGCGTTGATTGTAAAATAGAAACAGAATCGGATTTCTGCATGGACTGACTTGAACAAAATGGCAGGCATTAATCATGATTATTTCAAACAAACTGCTTGGACTTACGGAAACTCAGGCCACAGAAACTTCGGTTTCAGAAATCTCAAGTACCGATTTTTTTCTCGTTAGACAGGAATATTTCACAAGAAATTTGTTGCTGAGGGACAAGCAGTGAATTTCATATTTTATACAGATTATTTTGTACAGGTTTGCACATCACCTGTGAATAATTTGTAGCCCAATAAATAAATAAATAAACAGTTCTCACAGATCGACTTATACACTAGATTTGGCACATTCAAACTACTTTCTCTTCCCTAGAGTGAAGCCTAACATCAAAGATAATTATTTTAATAGCACTGAAGAGATTTAAATCCCATAACCAAATATTGGCTTACGAAGATTGCTCAGTGAATTCATTTTAAAACAGGTTTGAAGCAAAACCATTATATGAGTCTTGCATTTCTATTATTTGATTTCATTGTTCAGTTCTGTCCATTGATACGGCAATTTTAGTAGGGAAGAGTAGAAAGAATGGAAAAGAAGAGAGTGTCTAAAACAAATGTAAAAATGGACATAACTGAATAACTCAAATAACAGAAATACAAGACTGGACTGATGATTTTGCTTTGTACTTGTTCTAAAATGAACCCATTGTATATTGAACACTAAGAAAGGTGTTTTCATCAGTTGTTGCTTTTGTAGGAACTGAGTTCTAGAACTTTTCACACACTGTATATGATGATCTCACAAATAAGATGGATGGTACTGCAATTTAGAAAGCATTATATAAACTAAAGGAAGAGCTTGCAGAGAAGATTCCCTTGAAATGGAACTTGATATATTAAAGGTGCTTCTCAAAAGAGATAATTGACTTATCTAAATAACGGAATTTCAAATTTAACTTAAGGAATAAATGATAAATTACACATACCTCAATATATTTGTTGTTCAGTGATAAGCTGTGCAAATAAATCAGTGAGATTTTTTGAAGAACATTTTAAGATAAATGATCTATTGTCTTATAGCCCAGAAAATATGGTAGATTCAGTATGAAATATATTCAGTCGACCTAGAAGCAAAATGGCTATTCTTATTGTTCGAAATAAAGCTTATTTTATTCTGCGATTCGTTTTGAGGTAAACCAATTTCTTAGCAAGAGTGCTGAAATGAAAATTTATATGAACTATTAATATATCAATATCGATACAAAATACAAATCAGTTAGGAAGTCGGGGATTATTTTATATACTAATTGCATATTTTTGAAGAAGAGGACTGTGCAAAAAAGTATTACAAAATTTAGTTTTGAGCAGAGCAACACAAATATCTCTCTCAATTTTTAGAGCTCAAGAAAAGTTAAAATTACCTTATCAACGGTTGGGGTTTAGTTTATATAATAAATGCCTCAAGGCTAATGTAAAATAATATAACATATCATAAAGAGTTCATTATCAGGCTGAACGCTGAAAGAAGAAAACTGAAGGTCTACGCGAAAGTTCTATGAGATAACATTTTCAAGTTTCAACACACATGCATAAGTTCATTTGAGACAAATATGCCTGTCCATCTGTCCATCTATATCCCTGAATTTACAGTCATCTGCGCTTCTAAATTAACTGAAACAAAAGTGTCTTATATCATTATTAAATGAGATGTGTTCGTGTAAACATGGCCTATAACGTTCATTTATGACACTGTATCGTCCGAATTCCAACAAGGAAGAAATGTTACAGAAGCATTTCAAAATTTATTGATAGTTTTGGGTGGAGATGCAGCTTCAGATATAACGTGCAGGAGATAGTTCAAAAAATCTGAAGCTGGTGATTTTGACTTAAGCCACGCTGTAGGCGGCATCTTTGATTAATGATGATGTTTTCAAGACTATGTTAGAGCATGATCCGTTTTTGACAACATTGGAGATTGCAGAAAAGCTTAATTTTGCTCAGCAAATCCTTTCGGACCATATTCAGAAACTAGGATAGGTCTCTAGTATTTCAGACGACTGCCTCATCAGTTGAATGAGAATAATTTACATGATAGAATCGTCATATGCCCATCTCTTCTTCCTCAAGGAAAAAACAAACCATTTTTAGACCGGATAATAATTGGGGATGAAAAGTACATTACTTACGAAAACATCGTTAAGAAAAGAGCATACTGTGAACCCTGATAACCTGCTCCGTCGACTTAATCGAGGCTAATAGTGGCTAAACCAATACTATTCAGGCTAAAACGAGTTTAAGGCTGAATAAGAGAACGCTCTGTATATGATGGACCGTCCGGTACTTTACAAGCTTTTGAAACCTAATGAGCTTTTCTAAGTTCATTTCGGACAAATACTGTCAGCAATTGGAGAATTTAAATAAAGCATTCAAAGCAAAAAGGCTGTCAATGTTTAGTAGGAAGCATATCATATTGCATCATAATAATGCCATACCTCATATTTCTTTAATGACTCGTCAGAAAATCGCAGAGCTAGGCTGGGAAATTCTGCAGCATCCACCGCACTCCACATACCTAACACCCTCCTATTATCAAATGTTTTTTTCAGGCAGAATTTTTTCAAAGAAAGAAATTCGAAACTGGAGCAGATGCCAGCCAAGCGCTACTTGAATTCTCCGGCTTTGAGGACAAGACATTTTCCAAAAATGTTATCTATGAATTAACATCACGCTAGCAAGAGGTCATAAGTAACGATAGAACTTATATTGGCCAATAAATAATATAATAACTTTCTAAAAACAGACGGATAATCTGTGACTGACATAGGAATTTTTTCATTGTGAAAGACGTTAGGCTACATCCTATTCCATGAAATACTAAGCAATTGCTACAGAAATAACTTTTAATTAACTTGTAATATTTGGATTCGTTTTAGATATGCACTGTTCAATGATTGAAATATTTCTTCTACGTGCACTAATAATGTAATTACAGCTACAGTTTCAGTATCTGAATATCAGTTCAATTTTGTTTTCATTAGTTTTTTTAACTCTAGCGCGCAACCTATTCGTAGCACGTTTAGCATAAAAAGAGCAGTTACTATGAGGTAACCTCTATGATAAATATAGCGCTGTGGGATACGAAGCAGCACTATGGAGTTGACTTATACAATATGTCAAGATGACATTAAAAGAATAATTTTCACCCATTGGGCAGTTACTGTATTTCTCCACGAACAGGAAATAATCACACTTTCAGCTTATAATCAAATAAGAGAAATAGAAATTATTTCTGAATTACTGTCATGTTTCTTTATTTCCAAATTTAACACGAAACAATGGTTATCGGGTATTGTACTATTGCATGATATATTTTTTCTTCATATAGTTTTTCTGCATTCAGAAATATCTGATTTTAACGAAAGATTTCCACTAAAAAAGTTTTTAATAATGTTCGAAATAAAAAACATGAAAGCAATACCTTTAGTGCGGGTAGTAATCACACCGAAATCTATGTTTTTTGACAACGTTTTAATATATTTTAAGGCCTTCGCCCTAGAAGCTTGGTGGCCGCGAGTCCAAAAACAAATCAACTTCATTTCGGACATCCTGTGCAGAATGGAAGATGTAGTTGCAGGTATAAAAAATGTCGAAGTTCGAAGGAGCAATGTCGGGGCTATATGGTGGGTATGGCAAAAAATCCCATTCGAATCCGTACAGAGTCCAGCCGGTGAATACAGACACATGTGGTCTTGCATTATCTTGATGGAATATTACGTTTTTGCTCCGGAACTCATTTCGACGTTGTTGCTTGAGAGCAGCGTCAACACGGACTAGCATATCGCTGTACACCTTACTGTCGAGAGTTTTACCATTTTCCAGGTAATTTGTGGATAATACCACGGCAATCCCACCAGATACAAAGCATGATCTTTTTTTAGTCAAATAGTGCTTTGTGACCCTGCCGAAGGGCTTACAGGGCGCAGACGACACCTTTTCGGCCTGTGTTGTTGAAGTAAATCCACTTTTCATCACAAGGGACGATTCGGTCCACAATCTTGTCCTTGCCTTGGTATTCCATCAGATTAGTACAGGCCCGAACACGTCTGTCCTTATCTGCTTGAGTTCAGCTCATGCGGCACCTAGCGTTTCAACTTGTACATCACGTTTTTGCGATGCATAGCGGGTCTAATTGAATATAGCACTAACGTATAACTCCTTAGCAAGCTCTCGAGTGGTTGCATAGTGATTTTCTTAAACAAGTTCTCGCAGGCTGGCCTCATCAACAGCAGTAGGCTGGCCAGAGCGCTTTGCTTCTTGAATGTCATAGTCCTTATTTTGAACTCTCGGTTCCAAACCTTCACAGTGTCATATGATACAACATTAGCACCTAAAGCTTACACATGATTTGATGACATTCTGCTTCTGATTTTTTGCAATAGAACTGAAAGTAAATGATGGTTCTAATCTGGTAGCGTGATAGTTCCATTTGAGACATCTTGCACTTAATGTTAACAACATTTTTTACAGATTTCAGAACCCGATGTTCTAAAGCAAGTCTCTTTATTTCAAACGCCAAAAATTATTTGACAAAATGGGATTCAACACTCCAACGCGAATTGTTTGCGCAGACGCTATTTGCGATGGAGGAAAACTTTCTTTGAAACCCGATACTAACGAAGGATTCCGAAAGAAATGCGTTGAGTATATAAAAAGGGCATTATTTTACCTTGTCTGTAACTAAAATCTGTGTTTACCTTTTGTTCATTTCATTCTAATCATACGTCATCGCAAATAATTATTCAAGAAATTTAAAAATTCTTTTTACAAATAAAAGGCTTTCTGTTTTTCGTAATTACTTCCAACTAAATATCAGGATCTGATTAACAAGGAAAGTCTGCGAAACTCGATCTCCGTATTAGTTTGATAAAGACGTATAGCTGCTTCTTTATCTTCCAAAAGGACGATATCGGTTAAAATTAGATGCTAAATACATACAGGTAATGTGTGCCATCTGTGCTGTATATTTAATCCTCTGTCAGCATATAGATTACTGCATGAAATGTGCATCATTTCTTCAACATGAATGTGAAATATGAAGCATTCTCTTAAAAATCTGATGTAGTCAGCGCACACGACCTCCACCCATTTCTATGTTTCAAATAGGAACGAGTTGTAAGTAAAGTATATCACTTTTTATTGATCATTTCTAACTATTGTCCTTCAACTGGCAACATTATGTTAGGGTTTATTTATGCATGTAATGATAGGTTATTAATGATTGCTACAAAACTATTATGGGATTCAAGTACAAATTTCAGTTGCCTAAATTTGCCAAAATATGATAAATTTGTTATACGAATGCAGAAGATACATTAAACATGGAAAACAGGATTTTTTTGCAACAACAAGTCTGATGCAAAGGTTATCGTGGACGAAAAAATCATCACGCTCATACACATAAATAAACAGACAGACAGACATCGTAGTAAAAAAAGTAAAAACGTGTTATCACAATCTTAATTTATACTTATTCACTAAAAACTGTCGAATTTTTGTGCCAAAACCATTCACCTCCCTTATCTATATAGTTTGGCGAGGGGTAAAAAAGATGATTTGAAAAACTGAGCTGAATTCTGGCTGCATTTTTCAAAAAATTAAATTTCTTCCTTGCTTTTAGCTTTATTAAATTAATTCGTATTAAAAAAATAACATATATATTCTTGCAAGAACTTTTTTAGAAATGGAAAAAATACATTGGCATATTTTTATTGACTCATTTAATTTACATATTTGTATGTGCTCATTCACAGCATTTTAATAGCTAATTTTTATCACCATACATTTTTAGATGAAGAAACTCATATAGTTTTTATCTTTTTTTTTTCCAAAAATATTGTGAATTCGAAGTTATCAGACTTTTCTTGGAATGGTTTTACATTCAGAAAACGATGGATATTTTTATGCGGCTTTTCAAAATTATTTCATGATTTTAGGAGTACTTATAAATGGATGTACATGTAGTTAATAAATTACTGTGTTTTAAAAAATACGCGTAATTAATAAATACAATTTATTAATTTATTAAAAGTGTTGTTTTCCTTTTGTCATAGCGCAAATGTCAAATTTTCGTATCTAAACGTTACCAGTGGAAGTATCTAAATAAATCTTTAAAATGTTTTGCGTTTACAGAAATTCTTTTAACGCTCACTATAGACAATTTCGCCAACTTATAACTAAGAACGATAAAAACAGCTAGTTTGAATTATCATTAGACACAGAAACTTTAGTAATTGATGCAAATGTAGCTGGAGCCTGTAACACATAACTAGTATCAAGGATAAAAACATTTATGGGTTAAGGACAGTTGATCCAAATAACATAGTTTAAAAATTCAGAAACACTAATTATTCATACAGAAAACTGATTCAGGCTTTTGAGATTTATGTTTATGCATTAATACATTTTTCCTATTTATAGTACATATACTGCGCTTTTTTTTTTTAATTCTTTAATATCAGAACATTTTTAAACTCGAGCAGAAATTCAGGTCACATATCATTTGGAACATTTAAAACCAGTAGATGGCGCCAGCAGTTACAAAGTTTATTTGGTTAGTATTGGGAACTTGTACGTCGGGCGTAAATTTGAACATCTGTAGTAAAAAGTTCGCGCTGACCCATGCCTTTTACGACAGATAGAAACCGTTATACACGAGTATGCATATCAGAAGATGACAAACATGGCCTACTTAACGATGAGGTGAGCTCATTAATGCTCTTAAACAGTAACATATTTAAACGTTTCTTTTTAATTTTTTTTTTTTTTACTTCAGTTTACCTTGTTTGGAAGGTAGCATGAAAAGCGCTCCGCAAGAAAGTTGCCGTTTCTTGATGCATGAAATTTATTTTTCATTGTTGCTGTGATTTCGGTTTATTTCTGAACTTCCTGATTTCCTAGTTAAATATTTTAGCAGACTCAGCTTATAGGTATTAAAACATGTTAGCATATCTTTCCTTTACACTTACTAAATATAAACATAATCTAAATTTTTTTAATATCGTAAATTCTGATTCTTATTTAATATAAGAATTAAATAATTCCAGTTTTTTCTGTTTGAAAGTTATTGTTGTGCCAACGAATGTTTTTACAGTGATGACTAGAAATATTCTTATGCTGGGTATTTGCTTTTTAAAAGAAAGTTTTCTGTTGAAATGATGCTCACGTATGATGCCCCGAAAAAGAAGTCTTAAATGCGTTCAGCAATATCAAGAACTGTATGAACTTTTGATCAGAATCTGAACTAAACATTTCCTCCGTAAAATAAATTTCACAGTTACCGTTCCCCCCACCCCAGATGTTGATGCTCAATCTGATCTGAGCGTGTGTAACATTAAAAAATTTTTTATCTTTTCAGATGTAAAATAACACTTTCTTTATTTTATTTCGGCTCATCTAAAATTAAGGTACTTAAATTATGATTTAAAATTATTTATTTAAATTACGATTCAAGATTAATTAAATTATGATTAATTTCAACAACGGAAATGTATTCATGTGGCTGGCAAGACTGGAACATTTGTAAGCAAAGGATAACGAGATGAATTTTCTGTTTATGCTTACT
>KK113514.1:136828-189044 GCA_000611955.2 Stegodyphus mimosarum
ATATATATATATATATATATATTGCTATATATCGCTATATAATATATATTGCTATATGTCGCTATATGTATATATATTTATCTATAAAAGCAAACCATTTGAATGAGAGCGATTTCTTCCATTTCGTTTTTTAAATAAACTTCCAGTATTGTTAATTATAAAGCTACTACATTATAAGTTATTATTTTTCGTGTTCAAATAATTTTAATATTACCTTTCATGAAAATTTACTTGAAAACTACACAGCAGTTTAATCATATTGCAAAATATGATTGTTAACATTGAATTTTGAATTAAATTCAAATTTTGAATTTTGAATCTTAAACTATTATTCAATTTTTGTTAGACACTTGGAATGTAAGAAAAGTAGAAAGAAAATGTTAAGTTACTTGTACGTTTTATAAACAGCTTCGATGACAAACTTTTTTTTTTTTCTTTTTCGAAAATGCTGTTTGATGAGATTGCATTTTTGTGCATGTATAGTCTATCAAAACACCACCTAGTTCAACAAAAACCTTGATCCCATATTAACCATGTTGATTGTATTGCTGGAAATTGACTGTATTATGTATTTCGTAAAAATTAAGGAATACTCTGAAAAAATATATCATTGATTAAAATTTCCCCCCCTAGTGTTCTATGTTGCAACTATTTATATTTATTAGCTCCAGCTAAACACAAAACTGCACTTCTGCGTATAGATTAGAAGATTGGTCTCAAACTCAAATTGCATGTGGGCCGAATGAACAACCTGAAAGCACTGACAGGCCGAAAATTTTTTTACAGAAATTAAAAGGTTTTTTTAAAAAAAAATTAACAAAACTAAATTACATTTTATTTACTAAACACATACACAAACAGCAATAATAATGACTTAAAGGAGGTAATTCCAATATCTAATTACTTTTCTGTCCTAATCGAAAAAGCTGATATCTACAAAATTTTCTACTAGTTACATTTCGTAATTCAAACATATTGACAGCTAAATATTAAATTTTAAAATTGTGATTTATTTTAAATAATTCTAATTTAATAATAAACTACTAAATACATACTTAAACTAAAAATAAACAAATTACGAATATTTTCCAGCTGGACCAAAACATGACAATAAATAATGACAAACTATTATCTTCCCTTATCCCTATTAAATTTTTCTTTGATTGCATACATATATTTTTAAGTAAATATTTTTTCTTCATTATTTCTTTATTTCTTACTACACCACTTCACAGCGTTTCGATTTTGATAAAGTTACTAACCTTGAAGAAAAACTGCTACAAATTATCTTGAAGGATTGCAGATACAATTGGTCAATCTGATTCATTTTACTTCCTTATACGAAGTAAAGGAAGTCTTGTAATCACGAAAAATTTCAGGTGTCGTATTTCAACGATCATTTTTCATAATTCAAAAACAAGCAGCCTCAGAACGTTGAAATTTTGTATATATATATATATTCCCACTTTGTTATCCGGCTCCATTTGTTTACATTTGAAACTCATATTAGAAAGTGAATTAAGTCAGTTTGTGCAGCAACTTCAATATCTTTTTGCCGAATGGGGCCAGAAGTAAACTTTCAGTTTTGCGCACCGACAAATCTGTCTTCTTACCGGTTGACTGAATTGCTTGTTTTGGCATAGAAACGCTAATTTTAATTGTAAAAAAAAATTTAATTCCATTTTGTGTTTTATGTTTTCCTGTATTTTACAATTTTTAATGAAGATGTTTTGAGTTTTTATGTATTTTTGCCTTGCCGCGAAGTGAGAACTGAATTAATTGAATGAGAAATGTATCTCTAATGAAATGCAGGGGGAAATATGCATAATTTAATAGGCCGTACAAGGTTGTCATGTTGTATCCACATCAGATTTGGTTTTACATTTATTATATTTTAACTGCAGGAAAACGAAACTTTTGCATATAACTCCCAAAACAAAGCGATTGTTACAAAAATTCGTAACTGAAGGTGTTTACCTTTTGACAGGTATGAAAAATGCCAATCAGGTATGTATCTTAAAAATCTTTGAATAACATTTATTTAGCGCAAATTAATTAACTTCATTTATATATTTACTGGGGCTTTGCTCACATTCGTTTTCAATGGTAGTGAAAATAATGTCAAATTGGATATCAAAACATTAAAATCATAAATCTTTCTTCAAATTCTTGTCACAGTAATTAATGTCATAACAATACCAGTTAATTAGGGAACCAGCAGTTTGCGATTGGATAAGATAAATGAAAATGAGTTAAAAGGCGTTTCGCAACAGACGCATGTTATTCAAAGCTGGTGTGGTTCCTGCATGTGATGAATACTCATTAATTATGACTCAAAAGCATCATCTAAGTACCTTTTGAGTCATAATTAATGAATACGGTGGTTAACTGGTAGTTCAAAGTGGCAGGTTATTTGTGAATTCGCGGAGGGGGGACAAACAGAAATGGAGGCCGCCTAAGATCTGAATTTTCTCAATGTTATATCAATAACTTGGATCTGTTTCTTAAGCAGTCAATCTATTCTTAGACAGCCTTTCATGGGCGGCCAAGAACAATAATTGCATCTGAAGGCCGTTTTCTATCATTGTCGGCTGGAAGAAACCATTAAGCTGTAGAGTCATAGGTTTTTTTTAAGCAGGAGCCATGAAAAGTGAGCAATGCCCTCGCTAAGACTCGAACCTGCACCTTTCGAATACGCGGTGAGTGTGCTACCGTTACACAACGAAGGCATGCTGAAAGGAGGGGGGGATACCTCATAAAGCGACTACTAAAGAATTGGTTTTGTACCTTTAGGCTGTCACAGAAACTCGAATCCGTTATTCTACTGCTTCACATAGGCTTCACGAGGTTAAACTTTATGCGAGAAAACTAATGGATTGTGCTCCACTCGATTTATTTTCCAAAGAATCTCTTTAAGTTGGTGACGTCGTCATGTTCGGCTGAGCAAAGAGAACTAATATTTACTGATGAGTAGAGATATAGCCTGAACTGTGATTCTAGACATGTTTTGATATGGAGGGAGCAAAGACACACAACTTCCTTTCTTTCCCTTGTTTATAAAAGATATTGTTTCCACAGAAGGAGGCCCGTAAATTTAGTGGAATCATAAAAACTGGCCGCATTGGGCTATGTATCTTTAACGGAGTTTCTAGAATCGGTCACAGGAATGTGGACAAGATCTTAGAATCTCATGTAAAGCTCTTTAGAAAGTTGTGTGGTCCAGATTTTTTTGTCGAATTGATGACAATGCTTGTTCTGTATCAAGTATCTCTGCTATCCGAAGGCTTGAAAAGAGAAGGTACAGCTCGAATAGACTGGCCAACTTACTCACTAGACCTCAACCTGATTGAGCATTTGAGCATCATGGGATACTTTATCATGCGATACCCATCATGGGATACTGAAATTCAACGCACTGAATGCTTCTTCGGGTTCTCCGGATCTGAAAAGTCCATTTTCATAACAGTAATGTTTAATTCCACAAGATGGCTTCAATAGCAAGTTTGGTAAAGGTCTATGAAACCAAGATTAACGTTCGCATTTCTTACAAAGATGACTATACTAAGATTATCTGAATATTAAAGAAAGATTTATTGCAAAATAGCGGAGATCGTTTTCCTATCATTTCGTAATTTCCATATATTTGACTTCCATATATTTAAATTCAGTGTTCTGAGATTAATCAATTGGCAAACATGCTTATTTGTGACAAGTAGTGTATAATTTAAATTTCAGTTTTAAAAATATATAATATGATGGTTATTTAGTAACGCACTAATTACTTCTGCACTTATTTGGCATTCCATTGACGTGTGTTGCGAAAAAGGGAGAAAATGCTAGAGTAAATTTTCGTGAACAGTTTTCGAAACTTTTAATCTCGAATTGCGAATTTTTCCCAAGATTTCACTCACTCTTTGTTCATGACTACCCCGAAAATTTAGCCTTATTTTTTCCGGAAATAAAATTACTACTATAATTATGACATAGATATATTTCTTGTTATATCTACGCAATTTATTGTGTTCAGTTATTAAAAAAATTTTTTTTCTCGTTTCTTCTTAAATATTCAGCTCCATATTCCTTCGTCTGTCTCCAGTCTACTAACACTGTAAACTGATTATTGGTATCCGCCGTTTTTGCCTGTAACCTATATACCGATCCTCATACATGCATATCGCCATGTTAAGTTCAGAGATGGTTTGCTAGAAATGCAGCAGCTGTTTCAAGAATAAAATTCGGATTTATTGTAAAAGTGAGAGTTTCTTCAATGAAAATAAATTTATTTTAGTATTTATGTATTAAAAGTTAAATTCGTGAAAAAAATTTCAACTACATTGTTTTAGTTAAAGAATTTTAAAAATAGTATTATTACTGTATTTGCTCGCGAATTCTCCCTTTTTTTTTTCTAACCTTATCATACAAAAATCAAGAATGTAAAATTATGTGAATAATTTTGTTTTCGAAGGATGCGGTTACAGTACGAACATAACGAATGAAAAGCATTCATTTATAAACTACTGCTAACTCTCACAAAATTATTTAAAAGAACCCTAATACATTACAATTAGAATACATAGTAATGTTAATATTACAATACTTAATGAGATAGTTTCATTTTTATTTCCTTGCATCTTAAATCTAACCCACTCTTACTGTTATCCGCTGCTACTCGCTAGGGCTCAAATCATTTAATACTGCTGGCACTGATGTTTATGTCATCTGCTAAAGTTTGTAAGTCATCGCCATCTTTTACATCGCCTTCATCACCGTTCAAACTGTTTCTCCACATGCAATGATCTTCAAAACCATCATGAACATTAGATAACCCCGTTTTCTTGACATTTTTCACTGTTATTCATCAATCAGAGTTCGTGCATCCAAAATCCATGATAAAATAAATTAATAAGATTAAAATAATCACTGCGTCAAACAATTAATTTTAAAATTTAGGGGAACTCGCTTTCTGAACATTTTGAGGAAGGAGAAAATAACGCGAATACTTAAAAAAGTTTTCAGAATCTTGTACTAAAAGGCTAGAAGGGGAATATGCGAGTAAATACGATATTTCAACTCTCGTAATATTCTTGATTATACGGGACTAAAAATGAAATCATGAGGTGCTCATATAGCAACTAGACATTAACAGACATTGTATTAGGACATTGACAGAATTTCAAGAAACATTTGGATTTGGATTTACTATACCATCGCAAAACCCATTAAGAGGAAAGGAGAATATTTTAAATGAAATTAGATTGCATTCATGTTATACATTGGAGCAACCACGAAACCAACCATGCAGTCAGCACGAACGCTAGAATTTGTATCCTAAACCACCCAAGGTCAATTGATAGAAAAGGTTATGGCCAGTTTACACCTGTCCGAGTGACCCGTAGCGAGCCACTCGCTACGACTACTTTGACAATATAAACGCTCACTTTGTCCGAATAGAAACGTACGGGAGATGAGTCAACGAGTCCGTTTCTACTTTGAACGAGTTGAAAATCTATCCGGACAGTAACTCCGAGCAGTGTTCGCAGAGGCGCCGTGCCTAATTTTTTCGTCATATCGAAAATGCCGAGATGGAGAGATAATCTAATTATGGTATTTTTTAATGCTTAAGCATCTTGTGAAGTATTATGGGATACTTCACTACCTGAATATTACGACCATTGTTTACTAATACCTAAATATAACGTGCATATAACTACTGATCAGAAGGAATTTAGGTTTTCGATATTGTAGAAAAAACATAGAAGAAAATTAATTAGAGTATCGGATTCAAAATATTTATTTCTGAATTTTCTTTAATCAAAGAACAATTAAATAATATATTATGCAACAACCCAATAAAATACAGTTTTCAATTAAAAAAAATAAGTGAAAGGTGAAACATTTATTTTATTTTGTTGATATAAATTTCGAAAAGCCAGTTTCTACTCATTGCTAATTATATCTGATAAAATATAATCAAAAATGTTGAAATTTTGTTTCATAAACTTTCCTTCTCATTTGAACCAAAAATTAGATTTTATTTATAAACGACCAGTCTTACAAACGACCAGTCTTACAAACGATAAAATAAAAATCGCCGGCAGATGGCGTATGAGGCTATTATTAATATGCTAAAATTTGTTGGAGAATTCAAGCAAAAGATTAATAATCTTCGCTCAACCCCATACACAGAAAATGGCCTCAAACTTTCTGGAATAAATATTCTGATTGTGCGTTTTGGCACTCGAAATAAATATTGCAGAGAACTGTAGGAGTCACCCGTCCCCAAAAACCGAAGCTCTATTTTCGTTTTAATTTTGTTGGCAGAGAATCTCGAAAGAACACTTTTTTTTTTTGAATAAGTGGAGTAACCATTTCCAATGAAGTTTCAAATTATCCTTCACCAATTCTGAGGAAGTTTTTGTAACTTTGGATATCCTCGCCCCGAAATTCATCTAAAATTTGATTTAATGCTCCCAATTCATCACGGCGAGCTACATAGTTATGTTTTCAATCCTTTTTCTTCTTCTTTTTTCGCTCTAGAAATTACAAGTTGCAAGTCGGTATCCATTTTGCAAACAAATGGAGGCGAGTTGTCAATCCGCTCTGATTGGTGTAAACAATCTATCCGAGTACAGGTCCGTTCACTCGTTTCGAGACGCTCAGACGAGGGGCTCGCCGAAAGTCACTCGGAGAAGTGTAAACTGACCTTTAGGCTCTTCCTCGCTCGAGTTCAGTGACGTCATTTCGCTTTCAAAAATGAAAAAAAAAAAACCAAGACATAATTACATTTACTTTATTATCTATGGCAGTAATTGCATTTTAGTAGACTATGAGCTAGGAATCACTCGCTAAAAGATTCTGTTTGGGAAGAGAAAACCCCGTAGTATAATCAAAGAATATGTATAATTAAGAAGGAAAACTTCTCCGCAACAAAAGTGGCTCCGTCCCAACGCAGAGGGAAACAGCTGCGCATGCGCGAAATATCTTTCTCGAAAGCACCAAAGCTCGAAGCCTGCCTCGAAGTTCGAAGGTCAGTTTATCAAGAGTTCATAAACCGAATATCGTTTTAAATTTCTTTAAAGGAAAAGAAAATATTTTTTCGCGCAAGTAAATTAATTAATGGATCAGTTATTTTGAACAAAAAAAAAGTAAGAAAATCCAAGTTTAATTTATCGCGAAACTTCAAAAAAGAAACGTTTTGTCAAAGAACGTTTCTTCACACGTATTCCTCAATTTCCTGTACACATCGCGAAGGGGGAAATTCTCGCTGCCAGGTTCCGTCGCCAAATCCCTTGGCGAATTTTCATTCCGCATTGTAGCGGCGTAATAGCAAACTGGTTTACATTACGTCTATGGAACCTTTCCTTCTTTACATAGACTTTCGTTGGTATAGTAACCTACCAGTGCTCAGCGGTCTTATTCTGTCGCCGCTGGTGGGCAATTCCAAGGAACAACAGATACAGTTAGTTTAGAACTAGCATATGTAAGAATGATTACGTCTAATTCTTTTAAACTTTTATTTGACACTAATTTAAAATATGCCGTCGTTAACAGTTGTGTGCATCAGACTTGAGCTTTGCAGTTAAATATAAAATTAGAATAGCTGAAAGGCTGAATAGCTGACAGCGAAGAATAAGCTGAAATTGCTGCAGTACCATATACTGCTCTGTTTAGACCGATCGCGAAAAGGTCAGATCACTTTTGTACTTGAATCTGATTATGAAAGAGCGTTAAAGAATATTAGAGCGCCTTAGCGTGTTTCTAGAAGATATATATACATAAAGTGATGTCATCCAAAGCAGTGTAGTTCGTGCTATAAAGCAAGTGTAGTTAAGCACCTTTTGACCATTAGGCACGATGTTGTATTTTGAGCAAAGAAATGTGGCTGTTTTTCATCAAATCTTATCCACTTTATTTGCTAAATTTCTCACTCTTTAATTGTACTGTTCTGTTTTTGCTAAAAAGGTTGCATGGAATCAATATTTTTCGGTAGTTCAGTTATATTTACAACGAAGTGACAGCCATTCTATTACAGATACCAAAAGAGTGTATGTATTAAAAAGTAAGTATATGTATTTTGATGGAAATATTTTAAAGGCTAACTAACTACAATAATTTTTCGCATTCTAGGTCGAACTGTTCTACCAGCATTTTCTTTGAAGGTTTCTTAACACAAAAGTATAATTTTTCTCATTTCGCAAAATTTTCTATCGTGTACCATAAATGCTGTACCTAAATAAATTAAGGATTCCTATCAAAAGATAAGCACCTTTTATTTCGAGTATAGTAGGAGAATGTATCAAACTATATTCTAAATTAACTTTACGAAAAGAATTCGCATGAAACTAACCACAACCCATTAGAAAAGGAAAGTTTTAAATTCTGAAAGAAATCAAATTTTGCCTTGCAAAGTATTCTTAGTTTGATGGGAAATTCAGTAATTTATTAAAGATTTTTCTTATTCAAATATAAAAAAGGCAGTGCATTAACCTAACACGCAATAAAATCATCAGGTGTTTCTTGAAAAAGCACATATACATTTTCTCCAGAACACCACTGGAAGCTTTGAATAAAGTCTGCTGCTAAATTTCGTCTTAATGTATTTTAAGGAGCAATTTTTGCCTTTTTAAGTCCACGCTGACAACTATTCTGAGTCCAAAATATTAATTAACGATGTTTTTCAGTTTTTCTTTTCATATTTTTTCTTGATTGGTGGTAGACTGTTATTTACTCATTGGTTAATAAAAATGCATTCCAACATTATCAAATGAAATAAGGTTCTGGTTTGAATCCAGGCGAATGGACTGGCTGCATGTGTGTTTTCGTAGTTTTCTCCATGTGAGGTATTAAATATGCCATTAAACGCATCTGAGCCTTAATCACCGTTGTCCGAAAAATGTCTCAATTTTACCGCAGTGCAGTCTCAAACATCACAGATCTGAATTGCAAGCAAATAACTGTTTTTCTATTTCTTTATTTATGCCGCAAAATGCTAGTACCGCTTTACTTACTATTTACGTGCTTTGTAATAATTTAATTAACTTAAAACCAGAAAATAAGGATTCCAACAGCGGCCAAGCGGTAAAATAGTTAAACCTGGTAGTTTGGCATAATTTCAGATTCCAGCAAATGAGCTAGCTGCCTGCATGCGAGTTTCCGTGATTTGCTCCATTTGTAACGTGAATACGAGTTTTCAAAAGTCCTGCCCAAAGGCATTCCTTCTGCAAAAACACGCATGTAAACAGCCTATTCATTCGGCACTTAACTACTAGTGTTTAGCGGTCTTAACCATTCAGTCATTGGTGGGCTTTCGTACTGTAAATCTAAATGAAAAAAAGACAAGTGTTTGGTCTTTATATATCGATACATTGTTATATTATATTTTACTATAGTTAATTTTAAAATCATGGGCAAAAATCCTAAAATACTAACGTAATATTATCAGAATCGATTTAGTCATACACTATTAATAATTCACCAATAACATAACTGCTAAATAATGTTTATGCTGCAATTTTTCCACAAAGCAACACTTAATTTCTTTTACTTGCGCTTTTCTGAATACACCCTTAAATACTCAGTACTACATGAAAATCCATATGCGGCTTGAGCTCATAGTTACAGTCTTACTGAATTCATTTTGTAGAAAAAGTGACAAAATTTAGAATTGGAGCATTATTATTTACCTAAATAAAAAAATGGGGGAAATAATAATAATAAAAAAAAAAATCTGAAAAATTTTGGATTTTAAATTGCGTCCAAAGCGGCTTTTTTTTTAACGTTTTGTGTGTTACCTTTATTTATTAAATGCCATGTTCTTCGCAATTAAACCATAAAATTCAGTTCAACAGCAATATCGCAAAAAAATTTTAAACTGAGCATATCTTTAGAATTTCCGATATGCAATTCCGCGCGCTACATATAAAAAGGTTTTTGTTCCCTGTAGAGTGTTGCCATTGCTCGTTTTTAAATCATTTGAGCTTGTTCATCGAAAATTCGTTATGTTTTACAAATTAAAGTTTTACAAAATCTAAAATAGATAATAAAACAAATTCCAAATTTGGACTTCCAGATGCGCATATTCGAGTGGAAACGTACGCTATTCAAAATTGGATGGCTCTAGGTACCGTTGATTTATCACATTTGAAGAAATATACATATATTTATGCAGATTCTTCATTATTTAATTTCTTTAAATATAATACAGGGCTGCAAGATTTGGTGGCAACAGTTTGAAAAGTGGTTCAGAATTTTAATGCTTCAGACGCAAAATCGCAAAACGAAAACAATAATCCTTCGGGGACTAAAGCCCTTTTGGACTAATAATTGTAATTTAATTATTTTTTGTATGGTTAGATTAGGATTTTAAAGTAATAAATTGCTTAAGATTTGGGATTACAGCATTAGATTATGATTTTAATCACGTATTTCTAGCATTTGAAAACTTACATATTGCTTGTGTGACTAGATAAACTAGATAGTAACCCTCAGCGTTATGAGAGGGGTGTTCTTCGGAAGGAAAGGCTTTTTTCGCGCAGTTGGGCTGTGGGCAGAAAAGGGGGGGGGGACTTTAATTCGCGCAGTTGGGTTATACCGCTTTGAATGGAAGGGGAAAAAATCAACTCGAAATATTTGAATATATTTTTAATCGACCCTTCAAACCCTTATATTTTTAATCGAAGCAAAACAATAGCAAGGACGAAAATCCCAATTTTTGAAATTAAATTCTCGAATAATTTTTGTCGTATAGCACTCAATTGTGTATGTTATGTAATTATTAATATGACTGCTGTTATATTTATAATGAGTATTAACTCTTACTAAATTTAACTATAGGGGACGGGAAATGTATATAAAATTTGATTTCGTATTTCTGTAAAACTGATTTTTTTAAACTGAAAAAGGCAGAAACATGATCCTAAACATTTGCATGGTTTAAATTGCACATGCCTCCTCCCATCCGTACGATGTATTACTAGTATAACCTCCGACGCAGCGTGCAGCCCAATTTTTTTAAAGTAGTGGCGTGGAAAACGCATCCCGCACTTAACTGTAATATCATAGCCTCCAGAAAATACTTGGATGGTAAATATGTTTTACTAATAACGTATTAGACATGGAATAGTGGTTAAGCAGATTAACAAGATATTTCTCGAAATTAGAAGATAGGAGGAAATCTAGTTTTCAGAAGCAATGTCGTTCCTGGAATTTACTGAATTTCTCGTTTATGTTTGCCTCGAAGCCTTCACTTATTCCTATGCACTCTTTTCCTTATATAACCTTATTGAAGAAACATTTCAGATGCAAAACAAGTATAATGATCTGGGTTTCAAGAGTCTGTTCGAAATGATACCAGTATAAGTTTTATTGTTGAGTAAACAGTCTAAATCGGTGTTAACCAATCCGTTGATCGTAGTATCCTTTGGAGGACATCAACGAACCACCCTTCTATTATACACTCACTTCCAAAAGTTAAGCACGGAGAGGAAAACGATAATTTCCGGAAGCCAATCGGAATTGAAGAGGATGCAATTCACTGCAGAGGTAGACGGAAGTATGTAAATATGTTAGGTAACAGCCAATCGCGCTTTCATGTCAAGAAATATGCAAAAAAGGCAGCCTTGTAAGAAGCCAGCTTTATGAAGGGTTAGGTTAGGTTAGGTTAGGTTATTCAATTATGGCAAAGCACACGAGGGCTATCTGCCTAAGCGGAGGGATGCCTTCGTGGAGGACTTTCTAAGGGAAACTGGCTCGTATACAAGTTACACATGGGGAAAACCACGAAAACGCCCATGTAGACAGCCCGTTCGCGGGATTCGAACCTCGGACCGAACTACCAGTGTTCAGCGTCTTTACCGCTCGGCCGCTGGTGGGCCTTATGAAGGGTTACAGAATTTGATTGTAAGTGCTGATAGAAGGTATTTAAAACTTTCGTACAATTTGTTTTCAAGACATACGTGTTTCTATGACTTCCAGAAGACGAATGGAAGGTTCTGAGCACTGACGTGCCGTGGGGCGCATTGAAGCAGGACAGTCGGTCACAGATGTTGCTATTTGCTTCAGCGTTCATCATTCTCTAATTTCACGTTTAAGGAAACAATTCCAAACCACACAAACAGTTGTCCGAAGAACCGTAGCCGGTCGCCCAAGGCTTACAACCCCGGCGGAAGATCGATATATTGCTATTGTAGCCAAGCGGAATCGCAGAGCGACCTCCACACGTGTGACATCTATAGTTAGAGCGACCATTGATAAGGCGATATCTTCAGCTACTGTACGCCGAAGATTACATATGAGTGGACTGTACGCCCGGGTACCTCGTGTTTGTGTTCCTCTATCCGTCCAATCAAGAGGGGCACAATTACAGTGGTGCCTGGAACATGTCAATTGGAATGTGTTTGACTGGGGCAATGTCATGTCTACTGATGAGTCAAGATTTGCTCTGGAGCCAGATGACAAGCGTATAAGGATACGGCGTGAACAACGAACACGCAATCAGTCGCAAAACATCACCGAACATCACGCATTCCGAGGCGGAAGCATTATGGTGTGGGCAGGGATTTCATTAGGATATCGCACCGACCTGCACATTTTTAAACAGGTT
Organism: Stegodyphus mimosarum; assembly: GCA_000611955.2. NCBI lineage: Eukaryota > Metazoa > Arthropoda > Arachnida > Araneae > Eresidae > Stegodyphus > Stegodyphus mimosarum. Next base: position 149,430 of record KK113514.1, read on the forward strand.
TCTTTGACGGCTGTCCGGTACGAGATGAAGTCCTAGAATCCATTGTGAGATTGTACGCTGTAGTAGTTGACCCTACTTTTGTTTTAATGGACGATAACGCACGTCCCCATAGAGCTGACATCGTCGATGACTACCTGGAGAGTGAAGGGATTGCGCGTATGGCGTGGCCAGCATATTCGCCCGACCTTAATCCCATTCAAAATCTTTGGGATTGCTCTCAGCCATGCTGTATCTTCACGTTCCCACCTCCAGCCACTCTTATTGAGCTGGAAACTGCTCTACAAGAAGAATGGTGATTGTTTAATTCTGCGGTGGTTGACCACCTAATTGAAAGCATGGTCACAAGGTGTAAACTTTATATACAGATGAGGGAAGATCACATACCTTATTAATGTCCTTTTTTCATTTTATGCTGTTTATTTTCACTTTATACTGTTTATTTTCACTTTATACATAATTCTGTTTAAGTCTCCAGTATGTCATTATAACTTACAAAAATTTAATATTGTTTTCTTTTCTGTATATAATGATTGATTTTGTTTTATGCATAAATATATATGCTACTTTCCTGCCGAATTTTGTGTCAATCAAAGCAGTATTTGTTGATTTTTTTGCATTTTACATCTTCGTGCTTAACTTTTGGAAGTGAGTGTATTATTATGCTTCTATTACATAAAGGCTTTGAAGTATTTATTGTTTTCTGTAAGCATTTTATTCCTGGCAAAACAAAGTATCGCTCTTTCAGAGAAATATTTATTGCAAAACTGGTGTGCAAAAGATTTAATAAAATAAATGTACAGCTTTGCCTTGAATAATTAGTCATTTTTGCATTAAATTGTAAAATATCATTTCTCCGTACAGCGTAAATTTACGATGACAAAACATCATATCACTTTTTTCCTGTTATTTTACTTTGTCATTTCGAATAGATTATTTTATATAAAGGATTTTATATTTGTATTTTTAATTTTTGGGGAATTAATTCTTAAATTATTACGCCGCTTTTTAACCGCTTAGGTTAGACTTATTTCAGGTATTAAATTCAAATTTGAATAATAAGGTAAGACTACAATTAATTTTTAATCCTATAATTTTTATATTTAAAATTTTTTAACATTTTCTTCGCTTTCTGATACCTGAATGGTAAACGTTCGTGGTGTTAGAATCTTACAGATGAGTTTATGGATGTTAGTTTTTTTTTTTTTAATTTTATATTTTTTTACGTCCCAGTCGATACAGTTTTTACGTCCCAGTGACACTCAGATAAAAGAAATTAGCTCATACTTCTGAAAGTACTGTGCAGCCCTCTTTAAGCTTACAAAGGATTATCACGTTCTTCCATGCTTACTGTCATGGCGTAAGTGGTAGCAAGTCGGCTTGCGACTGGAAGGTCTGTGATTTGAATACTGGCCGTGGTATAGTTGAAATTTTTAATGTTTCCAGTTTCGAAAAACATAATGTCTCATCAAACTGACCTCTGAAAAATGATTTCGCTTATGCATGTTACATAAATAATTTATCCTTGAATTATGGTTCCCTGACTTCAGGAACACTTTGTATATTGCATGGTATAAGTTAACGCTTTGATTAAAATTAAAATCACTTCTTTCAGAAGAAGAATCCTCTGTGGATTACTCTTGCTTCCTTTATTTTAATTAACCAACAAATCAGGCTTCTTGTGCGCTTTTCTAAGTAAAATTTTGGATTTTGTAGATTTCAGAAAACTCCGCTTTCTTATGATCTGCTCTTAAAATTACATATATTTATGACTTATAGCAACGAATGGAATAATGTTATTATTTTACTTACTGATCTCACTTACCCTGATGTAATCAAGACAAGCTCACGAATTATTATTGTAGTAAGGAGCACAAGATTACGTCTGTGATTGGTCTGAACCTTGCACACCATACCGGTGGCAGTCCTACTTTATGTTCAAATCCACCCCACTTTTGAAAGAGAGCATCCCGAAGGGAAAATCCGTTGGTCTCCCAATCCTCATCCCCTGCCACTATCCTCTGAAGAAGACTTTAGGCTCGCCGCATGTTTTGAGTGCCCTCATCCTGCACAGGCTCTATACATTTACAAACATCCATGCCTTCTGTACGGCAGTCACATTGTTTTAGGCTGATTTGGGCAACGTTATTTGCCATACTGCAGTATGTCAGCGCTAGCAAGTTGGACAACTACACTCACGTTTGTGAAAATTGCAACACCATGAAGGACTTACGCGAGTGAGCTGAAATTTTCAGGAAATGCAAAGTAGCGCATGATATGCAAATGATTAGAATTGCAAATCCGTAGCGCATGCGTATGCTGAGCAGCGCCCTCTGAACGGCTGATGGATCCGAATAAATAGACGGCTGTAGCGAGGCGTGTATGGTTATCGGTGGTTATCTGCTAGTGGTAAACGTTAACTCAATCTGTACTTATGCCTCGTCGACGAAAGAGAGCGAGATTTGAACAACTTACAGAGTTTGAACGAGGGAGAATCATCGGCCTTCGTGAAGCTGGATTGTCGTATCGTGCAGTAGCCTCTCGTGTGCAGCGTAACAGCAGCACAGTGATGCGCGTTTGGAAGCAGTGGACGGACGAGTGTCGGACAACTCGGAAATCCGGGAGTGGACCCCGAAATGTGACGTCAGCTCGCGATGATAGACACCTGGTCCGCATGGCGCGGACGGACCGTACAGCTTCCTCTAGACAATTGGCAGCACTGTGGTCAATAGCTACAGGTGTTTCATTGTGTGCTTCATCAATTCGTAGACGTCTGCTGCAGTGTGGACTGCGCGCACGGACTCCTTTATACAGGATCCCCCTAACGCACGACCATCGCCGCCTGCGGCTACAATGGGCCAATCAGCATAGAGACTGGCGTGCTGATTGGCAGCATGTCGTGTTTTCTGACGAATCCCGCTTTAATTTGTGGTACCATGATGGCCGCATTCGTGTCAGACGCTATGCCGGTGAACGCCACCTTCCGGAGTGCATTATCGAACGCCACAGTGGACGAACACCCGGAGTTATGGTCTGGGGCGCCATAGCATATCATAGACGATCTCAATTGCTACGAATTGTGGGCAATCTGAACAGCAACCGGTATATCCGTGAAGTTCTACAGCCCGAAGCTGTTCCCTTCCTTCAAAGCTTGCCAGGCGCTGTATTTCAACAGGACAATGCCCGCCCTCATACTGCTCGGATTGTTAAATCCTTCTTTGCAGCGCAGCAGGTACAGCTTCTTCCTTGGCCTGCGTGTTCCCCGGATATGTCGCCAATTGAACATGTGTGGGATGTCATTGGTCGGCGTCTTGCTCGTGATCCTCGTCCTGTTGCGTCTGCAGACGAACTTTGGGTACGCGTACAAACGATATGGAATGCTCTTCCTCAGTCAGACATTCAAACTTTGTTTGACTCCATGCCACGTCGTGTAGCAGCACTTATTGCGGCGCGTGGTGGCCACACAAAATACTGATTCTGATCTCTTGTTCTTGTTTGTTTGCTTTGAACATTTAATCATTTATTTGTACCACTACCACTCAACTGTGTATTAAATTGCATTCAATTATGACGATTCCTTCTTGGTGTTGCAATTTTCACAAACGTGAGTGTATATTAACTGATTCAGCTTCCAGCCTGGAAGCTGTTAGAGGTAAAAAGAGCAAAACTACGTTATCAGGAGTACTTTGCTTCGACTCCTGCTAGATAAGCGTCCGCAGCTGATATGGATCCCTGCTCAAGTAGGTACAGCAGGAAATGAAGAAGCAGATAAACTGGCTAAATCTGCAGCTAACAATTCCAACATAATTTAAGTATATTCGAAAAAGACACCAGTTTCTTATTTGAAAAAGATAACAATGGAAAAACTCATGGAACAAGAGGCAAGCTCGATGGGACAACTCATCAATTGGAAGAAAAACTCACAAGTTCTTTCCGAAAGTTAGCCATGACCTGAAAGTGCCCAATAGATTTTTCATGCAGTATTTCACAGGCCATGGGCCGTTCCCGAAACATCCGAAGCGTTTTGAGCTAGCCACTTCGAAACTTTGCCAGAGCGGAGAGGTAACTGACTCTTATCACTACCTCTTCCACTGTACTAGCAAAGTCGACTATCACTTGTGGCTCTTTGCTTTCAGTATTCGCCGCAGTGGACAGATAAAATTCTCAAACCTAACCCTGTGAAAAGGAAATTAGGAAGTGTAATTAGTTACTGTGCTTCTTAATATGCAACTACAAGTAGCTAGCCATAGTTAATAATTATTAACTTCTTTCCGCAGTGGAGCAGTGAATAATATAACTTGTATCTGTCAAGCATTATTATGATATTTTATTTGCATTTATTTCAGTTTATATGGTAGCTAACACATTGAGTATTGTGACGATATGCATAAATTGTGTATAATTGATGCTATTAATTGTTTAATTGTTTATATATGTAATCCAGTTTTGTTTGTTTTCAACACATTATTTTTGTTAATGCAATATCGAAAAGAGTATGTTACTACAACTGTGCCCTAATTAGTTGATATATAACTACGCTGCATATGAGCATCTTGAAATGTACTCAGTGCTGCCTTTGCAAGCTGTAGTACACTGGCAACATAAATCATATAGTAGCTACATTGGCAATATAAAATTAAAGCTACATTGGTAATATTAAATTATATATAATATAATGTGTCTATATACAGTTATGATAATAAAAGAACTATGTAACTCAACTTCATACGCAATTATGTATTTTAAATAGGCCTTTTTATCTTTTTTTATAATTTTTTTATCTTTTTATTTTATTTTTTTTAACTTTGAATTTTGATAAATGCCGTCTGAACCACTGACCCTATCCGACTGACGACTTCTAACGGTCTAAACATGTGAGGCCAACCAATGGCCGAGCATAAATTCGCTAAACATTCGTAGTTCGACCTGGTTTCGACTCCAGACGAACGTCTAACTGCATGAGCGTTTTTATGGTTTTTCCCATGTGTAACATGGATGCGAGCCTGTTGCCTTAGAAAGTTCTCCATGAAGTCATCCCTCCCCTTAGGCAGATAGATCTAGCGTGCTTTGCCATAATAAAAAAAACCCAAACCAATCTAAACATGCGTTTTCAAAGCGACTTCTTACAGTAAGACTTCAGTACATTGGAACGAATTCTACTGAGCTGCCGGTTTGCCGGTTAAAACTATATTAATAAATAAACTAAATTAATTATACAAAATAGGATTATTTTGACGCAAATTTTACGCCGCGGACTGTAAAATTTGCATATCCTCTGGTCCGGGCGACTAATGTAATGAGATAAAGCATATGAGAAAACAATTAACATAAAGCTAACTGTTAGTGAAGCTTGAGTCATAATCAACTCTCCATTAACTTGGTCGTACCTAAAAAAAGTTTAAAATTTAATGACATTATTCAAATCCTCTTTAAAATAGTCTTCTTTAATGCCATTTTAAAGTTATCTCAGTTGTAATGATGTTTATTTTTTCGTTATTTTCAATGTGCTCTTTCTCCGGATGAAACTGCTTGAAAATATAGGTAAATTGTAAATAATATTATTTCTCTGCTAATTATACTCTGGGTTGTCCCTCTTTCCTCTGGGTTGTCCCCTTTTAACTGCATTTAGATTAACAGTGATTTTACGTTAATCTTGGACGTTGTTCTTGGTATTAATCTACTTAATAAAGTTGATTCCGGCTACTTAATAAAGTTGATTCCGGCTACTTAATAAAGTTGATTCATAAAATATCGGCGGACTGGTGACGTTTTTGCAAAACAAAGCCCCCCAAAACTAATGTTTGTTCATTTTATTAACATTAATAATATACTGACCTCTAATTTGCTGCGCTTATCTTTCTTTCGCATGTCATATAAAAAGGAAACAGGCTTAACGCGACAGTCAATCTTATTTGATGCTTCATTCTAAGTACGTAATAAGTAATTTAATACTGACAGTAACTCATCTACGATCACTGAATGAGAGCAGATATTGTGGCTCATTCTTTTAAGCACTAACTAACTAACATTCTCTTAAAACTATGCATCGTTTGTCACTAACTGCATTTTTTCCATATAAACTTTCTTAACTCTATTATTTTAACCGATATTATGCATGCACTTGTATGTTTCTTGCAATGCATTATTGAAGAATTTTTACAGTAGCGAAAACGGGAAATGAGGCCAAACGCTTGCTGTAAATACTAAGTAATTTATGAGTAGACGCAACAATGGGAAATAATGGGTACTATTCCTGGCTGATTCAATTTGCAAGCAAGGTTTTAAGAGAATCTGTATTAAGCGCAATGTTTCATTTATTAAAACAAATTGCATTTTAAGGGCTTTGTCTGTAAGATAAGGAAATGTGTAGATGTTATGGAGATTGTTATGGGAGCAAGTAACGAATACTGTATAAGAATATAAAGAAGTCATGCCTCGCATATTCCCCCTCCCCTTTCTTACTAATTTCATCGCTTGAAACGGCAGAAGATAATGCGCGTTATATTATATTTCTGAGGCGACGACTGTAACGATAAATATAGGACATCAAAAAGCACACATAAAAATATACTGCTATTATTATATTATGTATTTGAAAAGATTTACTTCTTTTAACAATAATCTTTTTACTTTCACAAAATACTTTTCTATTTGTGCATACATTTTAGATAGTGATCAGAATAGAGTTCTATATAGTTTGCAGTCAGAAGTTTCTAAATCATACATTGAAAACATTAAGGGGCAGGAAATATACGAGGAAGAGAAATATGCGAATAAGTATGGTATTACAATATTTTTAGAGAATCTCGATTGAAAATGAATATACATAACTGGATATGTTAAGCTTTGTCTCTGGGGGGGGGGCGAAAAAATAGAAAAACTTTTCTGCGAAGACATTTTCCAGAATGTTTCATTTTCCTTGTATTGAATTTATAGGATTGTAGTTCATTTTGAAGTTCGTCAAAATACAGTTTTAAATTTTTAGGCAATTTTATTCCAAAACATTGATATATAGCATTCAAAAGTGAGATCTTGAATTTGTTGTAAATATTTAAATTCTTGTTTGTTATGTCAGTTTCAGTTTCATAAAGTTTTTTTTTCTTATTAAAAAATTTTGATGATCATAACTAACTTTTCAAAACTATCAAATACAATATTAATTGAAGAAGAAATTTTATTTTGTGCCAGAGCTAAGTAACATAAACGTTTTTCATTACTTGCACTAATAATGCAAATTCTACAAATGTTTTACGCTCAGTAAACGAGCGAGGTGCAGCTGATTTATACCAGTTTACAATGATGTAAAACTAGCATTGTAAGCCAGGCCTATTCCAAAAGGAATTCTTCGGTCAAAGACTCAAATAAAAAGCTGTGTCATCGTTAAAAATGAAGTCGCTCTAATTCGATACATCCCCTATGCTTTTGCGCCGCGACCAGAGTAATTGTTGCTGTCGTTGCCCAGAAATTATTCGTAGATGCGTCGTTTAGGATGCCGACAATGAAAATGCAAACCATCTTTCAACCAACAAATAAACTTCTGCCTGTGTCCTTGCTACGCTGTTTCGTAGCAAGCTTCGTATTTACTATACACGCTTAAGAAGAGGCCGCGTAAGCAGCTGTGACTGGAAATAGCGAAACTCTCTGTGTACTTATGACAACTCTTATTATCGCACGATTATTTTGAGAATTTGTCATCATTACTGTTATAGGTGCCTATTTGGAACTCTGGTAACAACATCGTCTGAGTGTGCCATGATTCTGAACCTTGTGTTGAGAAATTTATAGCTATCACTAGCCCGTTTCTTGAAGGCCATGATGTGACTTGTAATTAATTCTGTCAGTTGATTGTTCTGTCATTGCATGAAAATTCGAAAGATCCTCATTTGCTAATACCACCACATAAGCAATTCAAAGTGATACGCCAGCCAAGCAGTGTACTTATTTGTGTTGTGAGGTGCATGTTTTCTGTGACTTTTAAGGGTCATTCGCACTTGGATTTATCTGCGCTAGCGGAGTCGATTCTATGTGTCGAGTAGCTCTGTTATACCTGAAGTTCAGATTTTTAAACTCTCTCCGCTATGAACTAAAACTGATTTTGGAGCAGCATCGGTTGTCTCAAATGCCTGCGTTAGCTCAAATAAACCCCAGTGTGAGCAGCTCTTTAGATCCTTTCTGCGTTCAGGAGCCTAGCCAGAAATGTGCGTGGCCCCCTAAGCATCCCCCACGCCGCCGAAATATATTTAAAAATATCTCAATTTAAAAAACCTTTAATGCATCAAAATTATAATTTCTTTTTTCATCCAAAACAATTTTTTTTAATCTGGGCATCAGCCATATAAAGTATTTCAATTTTGGCACTAATTCGACTGATTAGCCAGAATTTCGCTTAAAACATAAAGGTTTTGTTCTTAGCTAGAAAAAATGAAATGAAAATTACAAGCAAACAAGGCATAAATCCTACGGGCCCGGAAAATTCAACTTGGGGAAAACAAAGCTAGGACATCCTTTTTAATTCCTTTGTACGAAGTAAAAAGGAAGTATTGTAATCGCAAAAAATTTCGGGTATCATATTTCAGCGAAAATATCCATTTCGAGTGCTATCGAATGCAATTTAACGATGTTTTTGCTTCATATCTGTACGTAAGGACAGAATAAAGGACTCTTTTCTTTCTCCAAACGAATTATAAAACTGATTTAAAATGGATTCAGAAGAGATTTTTTTCATGGTGTCGGTACGTACGTACGTACGTCTGAATGTATGTATCTCGCATAACTCAAAATCGAGTAACCTCAGAACGCTGAAATTTTGTACATAGGACTGCTATAACATGTGCATTTGCACCTCCATTTTTGGTTTCAATCGGCCGCAGCAAAAGCATATATATATGTATATATATATTCGCTCTGTTACTCGGCTCAGTGAGCTCAGTTTTTTTTATTATTATGAGTAAGTAAATTGTGCAATTTTTGCTTTAAAAATGATTCAATTATGTTGTTTTAATCTTCTAGTTAAGGTTTTTATGCTTTTAGTTAATCTGGATGCAATAGCTGTAGAATTATCAACCATTTAAAAATTGTTTAAGTGTGGCTAAGCTTATTATTTTAAAATTCATAATTATTTAATTATTATTAATAATATAATTATTTTTATCATAGCAGCCATCTTTGTTTACATTGGAAATTTAGCAGTATAGTAGATTTGTTGCCAATCTGGAGAAACTAAGTTTCACAACTACAAAAATATCTTTCTTCTTCGTTTAGTATTGCGAATTACATCATGTTTAATCTATTCTGGAATTTATTCGAGGAAATATGTGCTTAAGATTTACTTCGTAATTTTTAATATAGATATTCTGAGTTTTTATGTATTTTTGCCTTGTCGCGAAGGGAGAAGTGATTTAATTGAATGAGAAATACTGAATCGTCTGTGAAAAACTGTTTCTTTTTCCTTTTTTGTTTGTTTGTTTGTTTAATTTCTTTTATACGTCATTTTAGATTTATTATAGTATTTGAATAGAACATGTGGCAAAGATTAGATATTTTTTCAGATGATATAATTTTTGTGCATTCTAAGTTATAAAATGAATGAGATGTAATGCTGTTAAGTGAACGTAGCGCCAGAGAGTCGCTATGGTAAACAAATATAGTGAATTTTAAAGACTGCATTTATTCTCTTGTGGTTTATGCGCTATTCGCGAAGTAGATTTAATTCAATCCAATAAGTTTAAATGAAATGAAAAAAAGCGTATAATTTAATGTTCCGTACAAGGAAGACATGTGGTGCATACATCAGATTATTTGTTGTAAGCTTTTATTTCGTTCACTCATTATGTTTGTCACAATTGTCAGAATTTTGTCATTGATTTTTAAGTTACTTCCTGATACGGTGTCGAACCCAATTTCGTTCTTGCCGATGATGTGAACAGAAAATTCCGAGATTTTTAGTTTGGTTGTTAAATGGATATATGCGAGAAAATCATTTCGCTATTAAATTTAAAAATATCTAAACCGAATTTTAAAACAATTATACTGTCATCAATCGAGAAGCAGTCAGCAATTATCAGAAAATTCCTTAAAATCCGATGACAAACTTTCGCCCATGGAGACAAACACCATGAGCGAGCTGATTGAAAGCTTATAATAATAAAAGTAATGCATAATAATAATGTAATTCTAATTCATTATTCCTTTAATCAAAGAAAGATTAACTAAGTTTTGTGGTCCATCATAACAAATTTGTAGTAGGGTCTTTTCAAGAGAAATACGAAGCTGTAGTTGCTTTGAAATAACAAAAATTAATGGCATGTTGTAAGCTAAAATAAAAAATTTTTAATTTCTGGAAATTACAGGTTTTTCAAACCTACTTGAAATTCGTTTCAATGTTTTTAATTATGCGTTAATTTCTTACGCATAATTAAAAACATAGAAACTCTTATGGTATTTAGCGCAAATGAAAATAACATGGTAGTAAAATCATAAAATTTAGTTACATGTATCTTCCTTCAGAATATTGCCATCAGGGTACTATTTCGAACGATGTATATTTAAGAAAAAACACTAATATAACAAGGGATTAATTTTATATATTACAAAGCATTGAAACATAAAATAAAAAAACTTTTAACTAAATATAGCCAATTAAATACTCAATTTAAATATTAAATGAAATGTTAATTTTGTTTGCAAAGGTTTGAATTTGAATCAGATATTCTATTACCTAAACAGTTAGCCTTTTCTGGAATAATTGCGTTACAATGATTGCCCTTCCCTGTCAATTTCAGGGCTGGCTACACACTTGAAGTTTATTGCTAATCCATCTTATGTAACTTGCATGTCTGGAACAGTAACCTGTAGGTTACGTGATGTCCCATTTCAGCTTTTCCTTGTTCACGTTTTCGAGAGATGATAATGAAAATCGACCTTTTTCTCTTCTGCAGGTTTTGAAGTAAGAGCATCAAAATCGTGCCATTTCAACCTTTACTTGATATCATAGACGAATTTTTTTCTTCGCTAAATTGTATTGAATGCGTATCATACATCGTAGCTTGAATTGTGTTGAATGCATATCACAAATCATAGCTTAAATTGTAATTGAGTGCATATTTACTTTATTGGCTATATGTTAAACCAGTTCCACTTCTCGACCACCAAATGTCTATCAACGAGAAAACCCTCTCATTGTTTGCTTTCGAAACAGGAATTCCAAAATAAATTCCCATGTTTGAAATAACTGTGAAACAAATTGTTCGGGAAAGAAGAAAAAACAAAAATTAAACAAAAAAAGAGATATTATTTAAAGATTGACAAAAATTGCTTATTTTAGCTGGAAGGATGACATATGTTATATTTGAGAACTAACTATACAGTAAAGAGAATTTTCAAAGTATTTAATCGCGAATATTTATTAAAAATCAGAATACCCGCATTTCAAGATAGCATCGAATTGTTATCAAGTAAGAGATATTTCGATGTTTCTTGCATTAGTCATCCTCTTTATGTAACATTAATGTTGTGTCTAAATTTTTTCTGAACTTCAAGGTCTAGAGCGTCATTTGAACACCATTTCACAGATATTTCACAGTTACGTATCCTCGAATCATATATTTGTATTTTACGTTGACTCTAAGCTTAATCCATCGAGAAAGGCTAAGACTGGATGGTTGTTAACCCTCTGCTGTCGAATGTCTACTCTTAGCCTCTTCCCGTTCCAATCATATGTTTGCTGTCAGCCATTACAGCAAAGGTATTAAATCAACAAGCTTCATTAATTTTACAAATTATGTATTACTGTTCGTTCAACGAAAATTAATTGCTAAAAGCGTGATACCTATGGAAAAACTTAATATAACCACTAAGGGTTAAAAAATCCTTATTTCAGAAATCCTGAACTGGGACATAATCATATGTTAAGTCATTCGATTAGTGGATGATTGTTCCGGTGCAAGGATTTACTTGATTACTTAAATATTACTACATATTATTGTTATATTTTATTCATAAAAATAATAAAATATCTTTAAATTATGTACCAGCTTTCCATTGGAATGCTAAAGCTGCCAAGATACACACATATTGTATATGTATAGACATAAAGTAAGAAATTTAGAGCCAATTTTTCATAAAAACCAAAAAATTGAAATTTATAAGTAATAAATTTAAAATAGTTCTATAAATGCAAAAATGAACATTTATTAAATTCTTTTTTGCAATTATAGGATTATTTGAAATTTATTACTTATGAATTTCAATTTTTGGTCTTTGTGAAAAATTGGTTCTAAATTCCTTACTTTATGCCTTTGTTTATAATTTTTCAGAATAGGATTGCGCGAAAACACTAGGCGTGATTATGATATGTTTTCAAAAACATTTGTTGCAATCATATATATATATATGTTTGTATGTATTTGCAAAATTACTGATCGTTTGTATGAAGAGCTAATGACATATTTGAAAAGTGCTTGCAAAATCTATAAACTTTTTGTAGGTTCGTAAGCTGTACCTTTAATGCGCGGACTTTTAACCATACTGTTTACGATAAAAATATATATTTAGTTAATTAACTATGAACACCTTTACCTAGCTGAAGTTCAAAATGCTTACTAAGAATGGTTCGTCAAGTAGAAATATGTTTTCTTATTTGTAGCGTAATATTTTATCTAGTCCAGTTTTATAAATGTAACCAAAGAAAAAGAAAAGCATAAATGTTGAAGTAAGACCAAATAGTAACGAAAAACAAGCTTTACCAGTATACTATACTTCCGTTCCGTCATTCCCGATATGATCAGTTAAATTAATCTTCTGGTATTCTTTTTATTCCTGGAAATGTTATCATTTGCAGGAAAGTCTGGAAAATTACATTTCAAAAAATTTAGTGTTTTCTATCAGAAGAGATGATTTCCTGTTCTCCTTCTTTTATTGAGTTGCTCTGGCTTATTGATTGTGATTTCAAAATATACTGATATTAGCTTTCAGCATCAAAGTCTGTACGTGTTCTGGCACATGAAAATTTCAAATTTTGTTCAAGCTCTGTCTCTTGCTAACTATTTTCGTCTCAAAAGGAAAATGCACATATCACAGAATTCTATATTTTGATAGAAATATAGAGAATATTCATAATATCTTCAAAAAATTCAACCTGGCTATTTTCAAAATTTTACATTTTTGCAAGTATTTTTTATATTCCCATATTACCACATATTCTGAGAAAGATCTTTTGCTCCGAAATACACTGGTGCGCAAAAATTAAGGACGAGACGGTTTTTTCAATATAACTTTGTACAAAAGCTTTCCAAATCAATACATTTAATACCGTAAGATCCCCAATACGTAAGGACATGAGTAATGTAAGCAACACTTACTAAAAGAGAAATCAGAGGGATAAAAAGAAGCTTTATTGAAAAAGTAGCATGGAGCGCAATGCGACTGAAGGCCGAAACATCCCTGTGATGGGTGTCCAGCAAGAAACATCCGGTCTTTAATAGGGGATATGATCTCCCCTGACTGCTAGGCAGGTTTCACATCATTTGTGCATGCTGGATATGTGGTTGTTAATGAGCTGTTGAGATACTGCTGCTCGTTCCTCTTGTAGCACCAATCGCAGTTTCGGAATCGTTACTGGCGATAAGTTACGTGCTGCCACGGGTCTCCCTAGTAAGTTCCGTACATGCTTGACGGGATTTAGATCCAGAGACCTTGCCGACCAATCCATGTGTTCAATATCTTCACTCTCCAACAGCTCTTCGACAGTAACTGTGCGATGAGGTGGAGCGTTGTCGTCCATGAAGAGGAACTGAGGACCCATAGCCCTTGTGAAAAGACGCATGTAAGGAAGAAGAACCTCGTTACAATAGCAGTCCCAGGTGACGAACCTCCTTGGGAGATATGAAGGTCGGTCCGGCTACCAAGCATTATGTCTGCTCGAACGAGAACTCCGCGACCTCCAAAACAGTCCCTTTTGATGATGTTGAAGGGGTTATTGCGTGTTCCCCGCTCTGTCCAGATGTGTATGTGTCTAGAATCGCAACTCAGACTAAATCTGCTCTCATCTGTAAAGAGTACTCGTCCCCATTCATTGTCTCTCCAATTCCGGTGTTCCCGGCACCACAGAGAACGCCTTCTCCGATGGGCAGGCGTTAGAGGTACACACCGTACAGGGCGTCGTGCAAACAGACCACCACCGTGCAGTCTTCTGGCCACGGTAAAACGCGATATCGGTCGTCCAGTCGCCTGTGTCGTGTGTCTAGCGATTTCTCCCGCTGTCTGCCGCCTGTTTCTTCTGGCCTGTAAGGCAATATACCGGTCATCTGCGGGTGTGGTTCCTCGTGGACGACCACTACTAAACCCCCGGATAGCTGTTCCTGTAGTTTGAAATTGTCTCCAAAGTCGTGAAACGATGCTGTGAGCAATTCCGAACTCTGCAGCCACACTTGTCACACTGCGGCCTGCCTCCAACTTCCCAATGATTCGACCTCGGGTAAAAGCATCCAGATGTCGTCTAACAGATTGATTATTCGCCATTTCTCGCTGAGGCAGCAACTCGGTGTGATTTTAACTGCTATACGGCGTGCAATCTCTTTGCCAGAAATACTGATCTTACACCGACAACATGCTTTATACTACTCAGACACTCCCCCATAACGTCTACCTGCATATCTGCGCATGTGCTACCGTACATCACCTTACTTAATCTCCTGATTGGTCTTTCTGTCCGCTCTGCCTCTTCGTTCAGCTGATATGCTAATTTTTCGACTTCGTCCTTAATTTTTGCACACCAGTGTAGGTCAAGATTTATTTTAGTGCTTTAGCAGTCTAAGTGATGAAATCAAAGCTTAACATTTTTGTTTAAAGTAGACCGCTGTCTGTATAACAGTGAAATTATTAAAAGAAATTCTATCTCAAATCCGAAATATTATTGTTGCGTTTCACGGGTTCGTGGATTTGAGAGTATCCGATAAAAACACGATGCAGAACAATAAAAAGCACAATTTATTTACAAGAATCACTATTTACAGCACAGTTCCAAAGTTACCTTTAAAAGCGTCGAAAATCTACAATAAATACGCTGAAACAATCAGCAACACAGCTTCAGGCTGTAACTGTAAAGATAGCTTCACGGCAAAGCACTATCTCGATTGCTTTCCGTTCACAGAACTCTCGCGTAGCTTAGCACTCGCAGTGAGCAGCTATTCTCACAACCTCACACTTAATCAAACTCACACTTCTCGCAATAACTACTGCTCTCAGAAACGCAAGGGTTTATATAGTTTTTCTTTAGGTTCCACACGTTTCGAGAAATATCTCGACAGGAAGTTATTCTAGAAGCTTCCCGATTGGACCATGGGATATCGCCTATTTGGTCGCCAAATGGGCGATAAAGTCGCCAATCTGGCAACCCTGTCATACATTATTTTATGGCAACCCTAGTGCTATGCCGGAAAGCTTACATACAGGCGCAACCGCCGAATTTTTCGTAACATTATGTTACTGCATATATTCCATTTTATTGCATATATTGCATTTTATTCCAACTAAGAAAATAAAAGCATTACCTTCCACCTAAGAAAAGTTTCTAATTTGTGAGAATTTAATGACTGTGTTTAGTACGATTCAAACATTTAATACATGTTGCTCCAATGCGTACTTTTTTGTAGCTTCCATATTTATTATAGAACAATTATCACTTTAATACTTTAATGGCTAAGGTTTATGGGAATAAAGTCATTTCCGATTTTGTTTCATTTGTTATTTGTATTTTATAAATTCAGCGCTCAGTATCTATTTTTGAACACGTAAATGTATTTTTAAATACGTAAATGTATGTTTTCAAATTCAAAGCTACGCAAATATGTTTTTCAAAATTTTATTGAATTTTACAAAGGTCAAATTATTCTCACATTTATGTCCGCTGACACCATCCCGTTCTGACGTATTAAAAACGTTCATGTCATGTTCAGTTTTTTTTTCTAATCGTAATAGCCATTTGGACGAATACATTAAAGTATTTAGGTAAATAACAAAAAAATCTGAAAGGTTTCAAATATTAAATTACGTCCAAAGGACCCTTTTTTTAACATTTTGTGTGTTAACTTTATTTATTAAATATCATGTTCTTCGCACTTAAACCATAAAATTCAGTTCAAAAGCAATATCACAAAATAATTTCAAATTGAGCATATCTTTAGAATTTCCGATACACAGTCTCACTCGCTGGAGATAAAAATGTTTTTTCTGTACAACGTTGCCATTGCTCGATTTGAAATCTTTGACTTTGTTAATAAAAAATTCGTTAAAAGTTTTACAAATTATGAAATAGATAATGAAAAAAATTCCAAATTTCAAATTTGGGCTTCCAGATGTCCATATTTGCAGTAGGATTACGTCTTTCAAAATTGGATGGGTCTAGGTACCGTGATCATCACAATGCGAGAAACATATATACATTTATGCAGATTCTTCATTATTTAATTTATTTAAATATAATATAGGGCGATAATATTTAGTGGCAACAATTTGAAAAGTGAAACGGGCGTTCAAAGTGAACCGATGCAAAATGGCAAAACGAAATCAATAGTCCTTGAGGAACAAAGCCCCTTTGGACTAATAAAATAAAATCTGAAAGAATTAAGATTTTACGTTATGCCTAAACGGGCCCTTTTTTTCCTTCATTTCCCGACACATACACGTTTCGAGAGCATTTGGGCTAGTGCCACATTGGGCTAAAAATATTCAAAAAAAGCATATTTTTCGAATTTCCGATAGAGAGTCTGGCGCGCTAGAGATAAATGCCGTTTCGAGATTAACAGCCTTTATGGGCTAATAATAATGAAAAATCTAAAAACTTTCAGATTTTATATTATTATATTGATTAATATTTATATTATTTCTGATTTATATTTACCAAAGGGGTGTTCTTTTATTCATTTACACATACATACATATTTCGAGAGCATTTGGGTTAAAAATATTTAAAAACAGCATATCTTTAGAATTTCCGATAGACAGTCTTGCGCACTGGAGATAAAATTGTTTTATTCCTTACAGTGTGATGCAACTGCTGGCTTTGAAATCATTGAGTTTCCTAATGTCTATTCTGCCTTCCATAGCCTCGAATTTCTTTCCTATTACGCAGGTAATTTCTCTTTTCATTTCCTCCTGACTCGCTTCAATCTTGTCTTGAGCAGCCTTCATTTCTTCTTTTACAGATGCTTTCATGTCCTCTTTAACCGATTCTTAACCAGCTTTAATTTCTTCTTTAAATGCAGCAAAGGCTGCCATAAATTGCCTTAATTGTTCTTCCATTGCTCTAGTTAATGGCATTCAAATATCCCACTCCTGACACCAAAAATTGTTATGTGCGTACGGGTTCGTTACATATTGAATGCACAAGTTGTAAAAAGTTAACAAAATTTTATTCTTTCCACAAGAAATAAATCAAAATGCTGAAATATTTCTTGAGAGATATTCGCACAATATCACAGTATGTCAACCGTTTAGCAAAAACTCAGTTCAAAACAGATAAAATAATTCTATCTCACAGCGAAATCGCTACAATCAGTAACAGCATTAAGTAAACAAACAGCAGTGCGCTTTTTACAGCTACAACTACAACAACAACTGCAACAACTACTGAGATGAGGTGTTTCAGTTCGGCTTTTATAAGTTTTTTAATTGTCAGTAGAACAATCTCAATTTTTCTAGATTTTTCTGGATGGCAACAGTAATTAGGAGATATTTATTTATTAAACATTAAATGCACACGCTCTTTTATTTTTCTTTTCTTCTTTTTATTTATTTTTACTTTTCCAACGTAGCTTTCTCTTCAAAAATCGTCTGCGTTGCACGGGGAAATAAAAAGGAATTTTAATTACAATTCTAAATAAATAGCCAAATAAATGTGAAATTCGTAACAATATATTCTTCTTTTTCTGCACAAATGAAAATGCTTTAAAACATTTTTTTTTCTAATTTTTAATTGTGCTTTGATCTGTTGTGGGCTGTATCTTGCTTTGTTGGCAAGAATACTACAGTTTTCCGTTGATTTAAAATTACATCAACTGTGTGATAATTTTAATTTTATATTTTAAAAGAAGAATTTTACAGCTTTCATTTTGTATTTCCTCATTAATACTTATTCTGTAAATCGATAGATGACACCTGAAGAAGGAGCACTCGAATTTCAAAATTTTATGACAAACTGAGAAAGATAGAAATGATCACTGTGGGAGGTTTCTTCTAATAACAGCAAAGATTCTAAAGGATTCTAAGAAGTCGAAGATTTTTCCAAATTTGCAAGGGAAAAAAGTTCCTATGTTTTTAGGGAAAATATAAAAAGCCTTTAGTATATGCAGTTTTGGAATAATTTTATGTTAGTATTAAACAGTAAAATAGCATGAAGTAAAATATCATGTTCAATAGATCCAGGGGTTTAACTACAGCCGAATACTTTATTTTACACAGATCGCGGATCGTTATATCTATGTTTAATTGTATTAGCAATGCGTAATACACTATTTATTCAAGCGATGAATAGAGGGATATGGAAGCGATGAATAGAGGGATAAGTAATAATACAATATGTTAAGTAGTTGGTAATAGCTGTAAGCTGATAGGGAAGTTTCAAGATATTTATTGGAAGGAAGAGTTAAATTTCGTGCGAAATAATCAGAGTTAGAAATATCTTTTGTTACAGTAACGCTTCAGGAGTTTATAGAAACTATCAGTTGATGTAGTATAAATTTGACATATAAGTTCCAAACGTCAAATGGCAATAGCTTTGTGATTTAGCAGTTTACCAACCTGTATGGGCAATAAATGAAAGGTATATCTTGTAGTATGGCAATATTTTCAAACCATATGAACGGTAAAGGCGCTGATAGAGTAATGTAATATATTAGCGATAAATGAATGAAAAGGCTAAATTGTAGGCATTACTAACATCAAAAAATGTCTGTGCATACTTTATCGGTTAAACACGTTTGGTTAATCAGATTTAAATTACATACTACATATTTTTACAATTAAATGGCTCAAATTATGAAATATTCACTGGCGTTTTATAAGATCCTAACTCATGTACCACTAACTTAAATGTTCTTAGACTGACAAACGAATTAGCGCTCCGTCTGAAAATGTACAACAAAGTCTTATGAAGGGTTTAAATAAACCTTTATATTTAAGCTTGAATTGAAGAGAAAGCACAGCTTGTACGCACATTCAAAACTCGGCATCATGCAAGTATTAAAATAAAATAAAGTTGAATTTACAATTTAAAAAGGTATCGTAACTTGAGAATACACAAATTTAACTAACTAAGTTGTCTCAGTTTTATTGACACGATATAACATTGGCTAGCAAATGACTAACGTGGGAATATTAAGCGGCAGAACTAGGCGATAGAAAGCATAGCTGCGAGAGTCACAGCCAAAAACTGTATACTTAAAACATTCGCCTTAAATACGCTTTACCTCGTTTACATCCTGTTGAGGGCGAACGGAAAGAAGCTATAGTAAAGATCTAAATCACAAAAATTGGTTGATTAACATAAAATACGTTATTAATTTGGTGCTTGTTTTATTTTGGTAGATTTTCATTACATGACTACGACGTTATACTTGCTAAAACTTTTACCTCAGTTTTTATAATTTGACTGAAAAAGAAGAGAATATATTTCTTCAGTTTATGTAATATTAGTCAAAAAAGAAACAGTATAAGGTATTTCTCCCGCCTTCTTAGCATGTCTTCGTGATGTAATGGTCAAGCACACTCGGCGATTATTCGATAGGTCCGTGGTTCAAATCCCAGTTGCAAATTTTTCACGTTTTCTGCTTCAGAATAAACCTAATGTCTCCACAGTGGCGCTCGAACTAAAAAAGGTGGTGGATGATGATTCTCCACCACCAGCATTTGGCGACTGAGTCCCCTAATCCCCAGTCACCTTTTAAAAGGTGGAGTATATAAGGTATTTCTCCCGCCTTCTTCGCATGCCTTCGTGGTGCAGTGGTCAGCACGCTCAGCGCGTATTGGAGAGGTCCGTGGTTCGACTCCCGGCGAGGGCATTGCTCATTTTTCATCTCTTCTGTCTCTAAATAACCTAATGTCTCTACAGTGGCACCCGAACCAAAATAGGTAGCACCATGATGATTCTCCACCACGAGAATTTGGCGATTAGGTCCCCTAATCCCCAGTCGCCCTTTAAAAGAGGAAGTATATAAGGTATTCCTCCCGCTTTCTTAGCATGCCTTCGGGGTGTAATTGTCAAGCACACTCGGCGCATATTCGAGAGGTGCGTGGTTCGAACCCAGGCGAGGGCATTGTTCATTTCTTCGCTTTCCTGTTTCAAAAAATACCCAATGTCTCTACAACAGTAGTGGGTACTATTGAGGAAGGAGATTTCGTAAAGTTGTCTTATTAAATACTTTCCATCTTTTAAATTTGAAATCACATGATAGGTGAATTGTGAATTTACTCAGAAAGTGATAAGTTGCAATTTTCATGATGTGTAACCTTGGAGCTATATCCTGAATGTTTTTGAATTAACCTCAGAAGTGTATTAAAATTATCTCCAAACGTTCTTTGAATAACTTCAGTTTCATATCTAAAGCATGAAAATTTTCTCCTACATTTATAGCTTTTTAATATGTTTTCCCTTTGCAAGAATTTTTCCCTTCAAAATCATTCATTTCGAAATTGCATAATTCCTTTTCATCAGCAGATCATTTTTTGCTTTAGCTATTCAGCCTGTTTACACATTGTAAAAAAAGAGGACTGTAAAACAGGAAGCATAAAAGCAACATTTTCTCCAGAACTATTTCACAAGAGTTGATAGAACTTAAGCATGTATCGCTGATCCATCACTGACAGTATCGAAAAGAATTGAAAACTTGGGTTTTGGTGAAAAATAGACAAAAACAACTTGAAAGCAAAGGCAGTCTAACAAAACAGTTCCTTAGTCTTTCAACAAAGTATCTCGCATAGTTAAACTCGCCAGTTTTTCTTAACACCATTTTATGGAACGTCAGATGCCAACTGACCAATCTCAAATAAACCTCTGCTGTATAAAATGCTGCATAATGCATTTCATTTTAAACAAATAATTTAACGCTTTTTATTCCTTCAACATTTTATAGTATAAAATAATAAAACAACAAGCTATTTAAAAACATTGCATTTTTATACTTAGACCACTATCCAGTTTTTCAGCTTTCATATTTTTTTTTCCTCCGGATTGAACACAAAAATCACTCTGTTGTGTTACGGATTGGAACTAGGAAAATTCGCACTGATTTTTTACTCATTCTGGGCTAATTATGGAATACAAAAAACACAGTGGCTCTCAAAATTAGATAAACATTTTTAATAAATGTTTGCTTGCGTATTTAAATACATCAAAGATCTTGTAGCACGCAGATGTACTATTGGATTTCATTCTTCGCGAGTCTATTGGTCAAAACTAGAATAGTGTATAGACACATAATCCTCATGTAATCTAAAATGGGGCAAAGCATCAGGCAGCTATTTAAGCAGATAAATTCTTGTGTAATCCAAAATGTGGCAATGCATACGGGAGCTATCTGCAATGGAGGCTTTTTTCTTGTAAAGGAAATTAAGTTGTACTTATGCATGGAGAAAGTTACAAAAATATTCATGCAGCTAGCTTATTTGTCGAAATTTGAATATGGATCAAACTACCAGTATTGAATGATCTTATCCTATCGACTACTTAGGATAAGATCTGAATTTATCTTTCAGATAAGAATTATTAAGATTAATTTTCAGATAAGAATCTATCTGAAAAAGGTCCAAGGTCTATCTGAAAAAGGTCAAGGTCTATCTGAAAAAGGTCCTAATACTTTCATAGCAAAGACCTTCTGTTGAAGTTTTCTTGCAACGCTCATGAATAACTATGAGCCCTCTGTGATGATCAACAAGACAATTAATTAAATAGCTAAAAATATACTGCATACTAAGCGAATACAAAAGTAATGAATATAGCAAAAATATAAATCAGTTTGTTAACATGATTAATGTAAAGAAGGCAAAATTTCTAAAATATTTAACTTTAGGATGTTTCCTCGTGGAACAAAAACATATTTGCAATTATACTCGAAACATAATCAAATCGAATTCCTTCGCGTATGACTGAAGATTAACACATGTAAGAGCTTAGTGTTTTTGCGTGGTTAATTCTTGGTAAGTATATTTCTGCTGAAGTTAAAACACTTATCTTTTACAAATTATAGCAAAATTCTTGAAAACTGAAACGTAAATTGCCAGCTGCAACTATAGCAAGATCAATAATTGGGAAAAAACTGGATATCTAAAAACATTTTATAAACTGCGTAAATTTAAAGGAAACATGCGTTTCGTTTGTGATTTAAATTAACTGTGCCTCATAGCGATTCGCAATGTCTTAAGCTCAAATTCAACATTGCGTAATATAAAAATGAAATTTTATCTTTCCTAAAGGAAGCACTTAGACTTTTTTGCCAGAAATTAGTTCAAAAAAGTATATTTTGAACATGGATAGATGGCGTATCTTCTGGAAAAAATTAACTTGTATGGGCAAGATAGGTTCAAATTAGCATGTTTTTCAAGTAGTAAAAAATTACTTCTTCATACAACTGTGTGGAAAAGAAAGCAACATCATATGAGAAGTTTGAAGCAAGTGATACGCTGTCCATTATGATAACTGACAGCAATAAAAATGCCAAGACATATTGAGCGAACTCTTTGTACTCTAAAACTGCATGGTGCAAATGGATATTTTAACTAGTGGATGCGTATGGGTTTTGCATACGAGTGGATGTTTTAACAAAATATCTATGTGTTTTGTTCCACAACAGATTTGAAGTCAGTGGAGCACATATTTTCTTAATTAATCACATAGAAATCTCTGGGATATTTTGATGCAGACTGTTTACAAGATAATCAGCTGTATCGAAAGAAAAAAATGTCAGTTGGTCCATGCGATATTTCGATATAAGGGAAAATAATAAAATCTGAATTTTAAATTAAATTACCCCGTTCATAAAAAATTAAACTATGAAGGAGAAGGAATCATTGCTTTCAATGCAGCACTGAATATAAAAATATACAATTTATAAAAGTAAATTAAAATTCGTAACACACTATAAATAATGCTGAGATTTTTAGTTTCGGAAATCTTATTCAGAAATGCTATCCTTCTGAGTGATCGGTGAATGAAAATATTCTCCATTTTTCATTCAAAACACAAATAAAAAACTCTTTTTTTCGTTCAAAAGTCAAAATTCCACTCCCCAATAAAATTTTAATAATTAATTAATATCTTTAAGATCTTCTTTCTCACTCTGTAATTCATTCGTTATTCGATGTAAAAAGAGCAAACTTACTTGTGATCTGTAGCATTATATTGCGAATTGGTATATATAGAGAGAGAGATATATATATGTAAATAATTTTAGTGAAAATAAATGGGAAATTGTAATATCTTTTGCATAAACGTAACGTTAAAAGTCTGAAAAAAAAAACGAAATAAGATTGCAGGGCAGGTCTATCTCACGAAACTGTCGAGGTATCGCCAAACTGGCGACGGTTTTAGCGACTAACGTTTTTCAGCAAACTTGGCGAGAAATTGCCAAAAGTCGCCAAACTTCGCGATAATTTGACGTCATTTTGATCCGCTTCTGGTATAACTAATTGGTATTGTGATTGAATAAATGTAATTGATCCCTATATGCAGTTGTAAGTGTATTCGGTTCTCGGTCCTGCCAGTAATTTCGAGAAGTGGAAAATACTAATAATTTCCCGGCGTTCGGGGAAAAACTATATATGACCGGAGAGAGCATCAATTCTCAGTTTTGAGTTCAGAACTGTTTTCGGAGTATTGAGATCGCCGCCTTATAGCGATTTTCGTCTTCTATGTGGCTTTGTATTGTGTTTAACATTCTTAGTAGTTTGAAGGGTAATTAATGATTGTACTCTGTGATAGTGAGAAGAGCTGCAAGAGTACTTTTGTGGAAAGGTCCATAACTGTAAAGGGTTTCTTTGGGGAAAATAAATATTCTCGAGCTATCATCGGTTCCATACGCATTCAATCCGTTACAAACACGTAATAAACATTAATATAAATAATAAACATTTCTCAGCATCCAAATCTTTATGTTCCAAAGCCCACTATCTTCAATAAAGGTTGATTATTTATTTAGATCGATTATATCGATCGTTTCCAAGCGTATGGCTCTTATTCGATCACAGCAAATAGTTTATATCGATGTAGGTTATTCTAAATCCTTACAGAACACCTATATAAGTTCTGTGGTGTTTTGTCGACGAATAAAAAGAGGAGCTAATAGCAGATAATGGTTCTTGTTGGATTAGGTTTCCATTTACGACCTTGCAATCTTCATTTTTCCGTTCCTGTATTTTTGAAATTAATTCTACAGTTTCTCTAAGAAATTTCTGACAAATCTCAGTGTTTCCAATGGCCTATAGAGTTTTCAATTTTCAACCCTCTTATCATTTTCTAGATTATGAAATATGATAAATCGTGGCAATGACATATGGTTCATCATGCTGAAAAATAAATTTCCTTAGTGCCCCCCGAGTATTAAGCCCCCGAATATAAAAGCCAATTTCCACCAGTTAAATTGAGTAAAGCTCGTTATAAAATCAAATTTATCTATTCTTTGAAACTTTATACAGTGATGATCAACTATTTAATACTGGTGCACTATGTCCTGAATTACGGGATTTAAATATTCTATTTAGAATGAATAATTCCCTTGTTTGGCTGAACTTACTTTCTTTCAGATCGCATAAAAATCTAATTTTTATAGAGGTTTTCAAATTTAATAGATTAATTATTTAACAGTTTCCTAACATGTAATGTTTATAAAAGGATTTAAAGAATCCCTAACAATCTAATCCCTAACAATTCATTAACAAAATTAATATATTTGTTAAAATAGAATCATTAGCAAATATTTTTCTTATCTTCTATCAATGTTAATAGTTGAGGTTATTGCATTAATAAAATTGTATTTTACTACAGTGAAACTTTTATTAACTCTTTGAAAAATTTATTTAAACTGAAGTGAAATTTATATCCGGAAAATTAAACGACAAAGCTTCTTCTTGTAATAAAAAAATTTCATACTTTATAATACTTCAAAAGATATTTGCTTTCAATATCAAATGAAAGAAAACTTAAATCGGAGCTGCTTATTATATACCTTCTTGTTACTAGACGGCTTACAATTGCTAAAGTAGATGTAAATTCATCGAAATGCATTCAATTAACAAGATCTGGTTTCATTTGTATTATATAATTGCCGCCTAGACGGGATAATGGTTAGTGGTTAGACTGGATAGTGGTTGAAGCCAGGTTCGAATTCCAGAGAGCATAGATATTTGTAAGCGTATAGCATCTATCAGCAAGCGTACGGCAATGGATCATTCAACACACACGGCGCGCCGAAATAGTTTGGAGAGTTTGGAGGTAGGGCAAGAGGGATCAGAAACCTTCGGATCGTTCCCCTCCCCAAAGGTACTCTCTCTCGAAATTTCAAATTGTGAAAAAAAACTTAACAGCTACGTACAGCAATACCTCAAACACTTATGGATACTGCAGAGGTATTGATCTAGCTTTCACCTGTACCTGTACAATACGATTATAATGGGAAATACTAAATGGATATGAAGTTCCTCTTGCATCAGTTTTTTATTTGCCTTTCCATTAATTCCAATAATGTTGAAAATTTGAAATGTGTTCTTATTTATGATCCGTTTGGGTGCTGAAAGTTATACAGTTAACAGAGAACAAACTCAAATAAAACCAAGTGTAGGGTTTATGTCAGCGGTTCCCAGTCTATGCTCCGCAACTAAAGGTTCCGTGCCCTCTTCCCAAAGAATCCTCGGTCGCTCGAAGAAAATAAATAGATGACAAATCAGTGAAATTGAAAAACAAGAAACAAAAAGTTGAATAAAAAAAAGTCTGAAATGTTTCAGATTTTAATTATGTCCAAAGGGGCGTTTTTTTTAACGTTTTGTGCGTTACCTTTATTTATTAAATATCATGTTCTGCACACTTAAACCATAATTTTCAGTTCAACAGCAATATCGCAAAATAATTTTAAACTGAGCATATCTTTAGAATTTCCAATATACAATTCCGCGCGTTGCAGATAAAAAAGTTTTTTTCCATAGAGTGTTGCCATTGCTCGCTTTTAAATCGTTTCAGTTTGTTTATCAAAATTCGTTTAAGTTTTCTAAAATATGAAACAGATAACAAAACAAATTCAAAATTCAAAATTTTGGCTTCCAAATGCGCATATTCGGGTGGAAAAGTACGTTTCAAAATTCGATGGCTCTGGGTACCGTTGTTTTATCACATTTGGAGAAATATACATACATTTATTCAGCTTCTTCATTATTTAATTTCTTTAAATATAATACAAGGCGATAACTTTTGGTGGCAACAATTTGAAAAGTGATACAACCGCTTATAGTGATTCAAAGCAAAATCGCAAAAAGAAAACAATAGTCCTTCAGGGACAAAGTCCCTTTGGGCTAATAAAATATCATGAACTAATATATGATTGAACTGAATTTTCATGTAATTATTAACTTTCAAGAACCGAATTTATTGTAACTACCTTAACGAGTCTTAGCAATGATATCAAATACTTGTTATAACCCAAGTTGGTTTTATTTCTGAGTTGTGAAAGAACCAGTTCGTATAACTAAATTTTTGACAATATGACGTTGAAAAAAAAGTAGCAATATTACATACATTTGAAATAAATAATAAAAATACATGATAAATTTAAATAATTATGATAAAATTAATATTATGGACTAAAATTAATTAATTTCAATTAATTATTTAATTAAAATTAATTGATTTTATGGACAATGCTAAATTATTTAAATATCTCCTTACTTTATATTCCCTTATTATCTATATCTTTTCCTACTCCTCTTATGCTGTTCTTTAACATCATTAAATCTGTAAAACATAGAATGGAAACTAAAAGGAACTCGGTGAGTTAAAAAGTCTGAGAACCCGCAGACATATATTTTCGTATGATGTTCCTTCTTTGTAGAAGAAATTTGAAATTGCTGAGTTAAACTCGCAAGATAAATATTTTAAAAGTTTTTCGGGCCAGAATCATACTATTTATCCCTTATCAAGTGAAACTGAGGCATTACAGAGCTTGCATGTAAAAAAAAAAAAGAAAAGAAAAAGCAAAAAGAAATAACAAAAACTGTGTGATGCTTCTCTGCTCCAGCGGTCATGGATGGTAGAGCATGACAATTGCTTCTCG
Source organism: Stegodyphus mimosarum (assembly GCA_000611955.2). Taxonomy (NCBI): domain Eukaryota; kingdom Metazoa; phylum Arthropoda; class Arachnida; order Araneae; family Eresidae; genus Stegodyphus; species Stegodyphus mimosarum. The sequence continues at coordinate 176,732 of KK113514.1, forward strand.
TCTGGTCAGCAATAGCGCTATTTTGGTAAAACATCTGTCAGAGTTGATTATTTACGCACCTGATTGCTTGACGTGTCATTTATTACGGAGGTGTTGATAAAGTAATGGTCGGAAGACCGTGATGATAATTCGCATTGCGGCCATGCTTTTCTACTCTTTCTGTTTGTTAAAAGGCATATTTAGTAGGAAAGTCAACTTTCAAGGTAGTACTTGTGTCGTTTTAATTACATATCAGTGACACTGATAACAGATCAGTAGAGTGATAATCTTCTCATACAATCTTCTCTTCATTGTGGTTTAATTAATTAATCAAACCGTGATAGAGTTATGCAGTTTGTTACATTTGAAAAAGACATTGCTAAAGCTGCTGCTAACCTTAATAGATCTGAATATCCTTAAATTTTGTTCTTGAGATTTTTCCCACGGACTTTCAAATACGGTATTTCGTTGTTAAAACGAATTCAGTTACCATGCTTTCACATATTGTGCAAGGGGTATTGTCTAAAGCCACAATTGTCTGACATATGAACCTGGAACAATACGTTTAGCAACAAAGCATTGGGACTCATAACATTAAAAATCCTATGGGGAACTAGGTTTTTTAAAAATCTTTATTAATATCATTCCCTTGGGAAAATTCTCTTTTTAGTATGAAACTGGTGATTTTGTAACAAAAGTTCAGTTTGGGTTCTGCTACTCGAGGTAACATTGCAGCACTGCATGTGATTTAAATTTAAGTTCAAATACGTAAAAGGTTATTTTCTCAAAATTTCTCTAACTTCATCAAAAGCTACCTGATATATTAAAAGCATAAAAAATATTATCGGGAATTTTCATTCTATTGTTTATATGTATTTCAACAAACTATTAAACAAACTGTCCACGAAACGCACCTATCAAAATTTAAAATTTGGTCGAGAAACTTCAAATTGAAAACATGTTTCATTATTTTAACCATCTGCTGGTATAATTCCATTCTTTTAAAAAAATATTTATTAAATTACCAGGTAGCAGTTTAACTTTTTTTATATTTCTGAATATATATGCAAGAAAAACGGTAGGTAAGATAAAATACTATAATTTGAAGCAGCCCTTTCTTCATTTAGCATTGTCATCCTAACAGTAGTAATTGCTTAAAATAAATCATTAATTCTTAACACGTTTTTCTTACATAATGCTAATAAAGCAGTCCTTACAAACTTAAATTAACCATTCAAAACGAAGTGAAACCATAATTGAACCAGTCTTAGCCAAACCTTCATTTGGAAATAGACGCATTCTTTTCCTAGTTCTTCCTCGTGCTGATTTGTTTTTCATTCTTCAAATATTTTGCAACATGTCCCAACATATGTAACTATTCATAGATACTCTAGCTGACTGCTCTATTTTATCTATATTTTATAGAAAAAATGTTTGCCTACAATAAAATGAATATTAACCGGGATGCGACTGTATTGTTGCGAATAAAAAATTTACGAGTTTATATTTTTTACATTTAACTCTCTGCCTGACCTTCCTGACTGGTGCCGGACAAAATTAAATACAATACTAAAATTCTCGTAAAAATATATTGAATTCATTAAATCGAATCATAAAGTCCGGTGATTGAAAACTAAACAATTAATAACTTAAGCTAGATTAAATTGCCTTAAATCCTCAACACAGTGAATTAAGGTTTTGCCATATCAACTCTCAATTCTTAAGAATAAAGAAATGAAAATATCCTCTTTGGTGCTTTGTTAAAATCAAATGATTATTAACCAGCTAAAATTGCTTTACCATAACAAATGCATCAAAATGCTGTCTCTCACTAAAACTAACTAATCGGCTCTCCTTCCTGAAAACACATAAATTTCAATTCAACTTTAGAGATAGCCACAAACACTTTTCATTTAAGCATAGCACAGAACAAATCAAAACACCAGGAAAAGATAAATCTCACACTAAGAAATCAAAATACTAGTTCAGTTAAATTAAAATATCTGATCGTATAGTTATAAACGTCATTAAATTCTCCTACGGCAGCAATAAACTACCCAAGTACGAATGGAAGTTTAACCATGTTTTCCGAAAGGACCACATGGGTGACCTACAGTAGACCACAAGATAAAAAACACAAAAAAACATACAATAGTAAATCAATAACATACATTTATATAATATTCCAAAAATTTTTATTACGGATAGCTGATCAGACTACCTTTACAAAAACATTTTCCAAAACATTACTCGTAAAGTTTTCATATGACAATCTGTACAACTATCAATATTGTACTCAAAATTACTAGTCATGCACTTTACAATAATTGCGTAATTACCACTGAGCAATAATCAAGTACTATAAACAATTTTTCAATCTTTAAATAGTTACAAATCCTACTAAAATCTTAATAAACACTTTACAGTTACGGTTATTTTAAATAGTTATTCAAGAAATTTAAGATCACATGAAAAGCTAATTTAGAAGAACTTATATTCTTTCACCTGTGATAACTCAGTATATTTATCTTCGGACATATAGATAGAATTAAATTCCCTGATAGAATCTCACATTTATTCTGCCTTAATTAAAATGATGACTCATGACAATTAAATATTAAAAAAAATAAAAATCATTCCCTCAAATTTGTTAAATCATTAGTAATACACATAACGACAGAAACAAAAAATAATCACTCACGGAAAAGCTGCATACCGAACAACTGTAGGACCGAGGAACTGTCTGACCATTTCTTGAAATCGTAGAAAACCATATGTCTGTTCTATAGCACCAAATGTGGAAAACTTTCGACTGTGAAATAGCTCCTTCCAACAGTGGAATACTTTTCATAATCCAGCATTGTACTCAGTCAAGGAGCAGCCTTCCCTTTTATGTCCAGTTCCAAGATGAGGATGACGGCAGGAAGAATACAACTGGGTGGTCGACCCATCTTCTAGCTTCTCCATAGTAATCGGGAGCTTCAGTGCAAGCTTTAAAACACCTTTTTCTCCGAAAGGAAAAAAAACCATTCTTTCGATGTTCACCAATGATGATAATGGCAAGAAAAATACAAACGGAAGCAGCCTTTCATTTTCTTTCGAGCACATTTTTTTCCCAAAAGGAAAACGCATCAGCGACTAAACAGAACCCAACGTCTGAGAATTGGACGTAGCCTCAAAATTTCAGTCAATTTCACCGAAGATGCAACAATAGGGGCCCGCAAAGCTCTCTGACAAGTTCTCGCCCCTATAATATCCTACACCCGCAACCGTACAGCCGACGGCGTCGGCCCCGAGAGGGAGGGCCGCCGTGCCTCTCCCTCTCCTCAAAAAAGTCTCGAAAATCTCAGCAAATCTTAAAAATCTCCGTGTGCGACCATTTTTAAAAACTCGGGATGCTCGAAAGTTAATAATTACTATTGGTTCAAAAAATCCATAAAATTAAAATTCACCAATCCTATACAAAACAGTAACCCTCTCTAACCACTAGAACCAGAGCAATAAATACTAACCAAAATTCGAAGAAAACTCAGAACCCCTCTTTTCACAGTGACAAGCCCCTATTTTCAAGCGCGAATCTAAGGGATGTTTATAACGTAAATCGGTTAACGAATGCAACACCCTAAATACTTTTACACCATAATTCTATCAAGAATCGCCGCCGCTAAAGCTGTTTGCCTTTGAACGAGAAAACACATGTTCGCCCCCGCAAGATAAAGGGACGATAAATGCAGCTGGCCGCCGACCCTTAACCCAAAGATTCTCCGTCCGTGAGAACGCAAAAACTGCCTATTGCTGTACAAGCTTTTCTGCTAACTTAAAAGAACTTTACCCCGATCAAATGAAAGAATTTAAACAAGAGTATAATTTAAAAATTAAATCTCAAACAAGAACATTAAAATTTCACTATTCTCTGTAAATTAATAAAATTATTAAACACTGTAAAACAATACTTAAGAAATCTATACAACAGCATCTTTTCCTTCTTGAATTAACTTTTATCGTATGCATCTACAACGTCATAAAATATAAAGATAACCACTAATTTTAATCTGGCGATAGTCCCTTTTATTCCTCATTTCAATTTGGCTACTTCCCTTTCAAGTCCTAATGAATCTAAAGTGCATCATCTCAAAATTAATCTTATGTAACACATAGCATTACGGATATTTTTACCTTACATATACCCTAAACTGTAAAAAATTCTATAAACATCTTAATGATTAGAAGATAGCTGCATAGATACATAAGATGACATTCACAGACAGACGTGGCTTAGACAACAAGAAATGATTTATTTCTAGGCACTTAATTCTTGTGATACTTATCCTTTAAGTATCATTCATCATAATGGGTGAGATATGCACTTCACAATTTTATACAACTTATCGCATCTTTAAAAATGGATGAGACAGAGAGGCTAATGATACGTGTTGGCAGAGTAAGAGGAAAGCAAAAAGTAAGTACGCGTTTTAACGAATAAAGGTAGAAAGCATTTAAGAAACCAATTACTCGTTTTAACAGCAGCGATATATGTAGCTTCAGTTCTTTGTTAAAATTTTGATTTGTTACTGGATAAAATAATAGCCGCATTACTATTTGCTACGTAAGATGGCATAATAGTTTAATTTTGAGATGACACACTTTAGGTTCATTAGGACAGGAAGTTGAAGTAACCAAATTAAAATGAGGAATACAAGGAATTATAGCCAAAATTGGGACTCTCTTTCATATTTTATATCTTGCGTTTATATACGCATGTATTGAATAAACTTTAAGTAATTTAATGTTAGGAGATAGCTTGAAACTGTTGCGTAGATGGAATGATGGACTTGCAGACAAACGCACCAAGTTCAACACATAATTTATTCCTGTCACACATGACTAATTACTGGGGAACCTACATTCTTGGTTGACACAACGTTATGGGTGCTATAAGGAGCCCAACAAATTTGTATACTCGTATCACATCTTTAAATAATAGATGAAAGCAGCAAAGCGATTAATTACGTGCTTGCGAAACGACAGCAGGGGAGAAAAGTGACTGCGTCTTTAGCAGCTAGACAGATATAAACTCAGCTCCTTTGTTTCAGTTTTGAATGGGGATTCAAACATTATTTATTATAAACATAACTGTTTATAATCATAATAATCATTGTTTATAAACATAATAACTGTTTATAAACATAATTTATAAACAGCTCTACAGCATTGCGGATGATTGCAGATGAAATGATGATGAAAGTGACGTATTACAGATTCTTCGAGGGGGTGTAGCCAAAATAAAATCTGTAATTAAACGGACTATTACCAAATTAAAGTTAGCAATTTATTCGTAATTTTCTTTCTATTTTATATCTTATATATCCCCTCTTCAAAAAGAAAAAGGATGGGCGATAGAAAAGGACTTTTTTTGAAAAAAAGCGTTACAGCGTTAGCAAATGGAGAAAAATTTTGTACAATATATACAGTATGTATGAGAAAATAAATGAATTGCTTCAAGGACACTGCATTTAGGTTTCATTATACCCCGTCATTTGGTTCATAAGCTCTCTGATATATTAGCCTATAGAACTCATAAAAGTGTAATTTGAAAATATTACTACAAAATATTATATAATATCTAAATAAAATGTAGAGTCCAATTGTAAGTTCTCTAAAAATGTAAGTTTTTTAAATTCTTGAAGCATTTTCTCAGAATAGTATGAAAATGTTCTAAATTTGGAATCTGAATTTTTTCATGAAATAACTGAAACTCTTACTTTAATATTACAGTATAAATTTGACGATTGTGTTGTGAAGTCTTTCATAAAAACTATGGTAATCAGTATAAAACCAACAAATTTATATTACATATCCTGAGATTCTATTAAAATTAATAATTATTCACTTATTCTGAAACAAAACAAGATTTTCTTATTTTAAAGCAATGTAAAACGTACTTTAGAAATTAATACACAGAAACGAACAAAATACAATATAATAATAAAGTAAGCTTTAATGAAAAATGGGCAGATCTCCGCGTAAAGACTCGCTGTGGGATACTTAAATAAAAACCTCTGATTCTAATACAAAGCTTTTAGCAATGTGTAAATGTATCAAAGTTTTTATTTACCATTTATTGCCATGAAAGTCTTCGAACTACCCATCCTTTTTATAATAAAAAAATAATATATACAAAATTTTAAATTCAGACTAATACGAATAACATGTATACTCAATTTAGGTCTTCTAAATTTAGTAATAGAATGTTTCTTACTCTACAATAATAATATAAACATTTTAAAGTTTCTGTAGTGTATGTGTGTATGAGTGATATTTTGTGCTGAAACTACAGCCAGAGGAATGTGGCGAAAATATTTATAACACACAGCCAGTTCACGGCCATAGTTGGCTCTCCCTCGAACAAATTGTTATGACATTCAAATCAGAAATTCAAATTAATTTCTGTGCTACATTTAAGTTATCAAACTGTCATTGAGTCTTTAACACGATATTTCCCAGAGTAATATCGTATATTACTGTGTGTTTAAAATATAAGCTCGTTTAAATTAGATTTCCCTAGAAGAACTTTATTTCGAACTTCAAGCTTACCTGAAGAACCACAAGAAAGCAGTATATCACCATCTGATCCTAGATGAAATCCTCGTCCCTATTTTAATAACCCAAGATATAACACTCCCAGACCATTTTACACTAGATATTTGTCTCAAAATCTGGATTTAGAAATGTTTGCCCATTGAGATATTTAAATTCCCACTATCCCGTCGTAAACTATAATCAATCTCCATCCTATGAAAATCTAACTTCCGCTAAAAAGTTACAGGTTAAAATAAGAAACAATAGTTTTCCTGCTATTATCAATACAGGTAGCCAGGTTTTAATGTAATTTATGAGAACACTTTACTAATAATTATGAAAGCCCTGAAACTTAAACTTCAAGAACGTTATTGTGTTTATCTGAAAATCTTCGTGCCACTAAATTAATTAGAAGATTAACTAGATGTATAATATATATTTCATGTTGTAAAATCTCATTTAAATTATTTATTACTGTCTTCATCTTGTGTTTCTTTGTTTAAATTGCAATTGAATTTTAATACTTACGAGGTGTATCAATTTAAATGGAGGATAAATAAAGGTGTACAACTTGTAGGGATTTATATTTATTTTAAATAACCAGTTAAATTTAATTTTAAGTTACTTTTCTATAAGCCTTCAATCCCCTAAATGTCAGTACCAGAATATTTAAATTTGGTAGCGCGCGTAAGAAATGCAAATTCTACCAGTGGGAGAATAAGTTTAAATATCGACGTTCCAGTAGAGAGAGTCTGGGAAATTTCCGAGCGTGCTTATACGCAAACTTCCGCTTAGCAGTTACTGCTGCTTAGACGTGGCTTAATCGCTATTATCTTGCTGCCACTAGACTCATCTACGCACTGTAGGATACAGGATTGTATGATCCCTGTAGTGTAATTCTACTACTTGTGAATATCTCCAGTTTTAAGTTTGATTCTACTGTTTCAATTACCGCCCAAGTTGAGGCGTAGTATGTTAGCGTCAAGTTGACTCGCAAATAATTTAAAGAGTTTAATAAAGGGCAGTTTTAACCCTGCCCCGGTGTTATAACTATTTCTCAAGATTCTACACAACAGATAGACAGTAGAACTTTACAAACTAAATAATCTTTTATGAATAATTTTTATATAATTAAAATAAAATACTGAAATTTAAAAAGAGTGTTTCAATAATGCTGAAAATAATAAGTGTGAAAGTTCTGCTATGATTCTGTAGTAGTTTATTTCACATTCTAGTGTGGTCTTTAGTCGTGTGATTATTTGCGAAAATATCACCCATGGAAGCAAAATTATACCAAATTACTATATTAGATTTTTTACTCTTTGGTATCAAAACTTATTATAATTTCGTTTTTGGTATAATGAGTTTCATGAAAGGAAATTTCTTACACTTGACCTTCTTTATCTGAGACTGATGATGACTTGACGACTGATGTTTTGATCTTTACAAGAAGTGAAGATCAAAACATGAACTTCTCTCTTAGATGTCTTTGAAAGCATTTGATTCTGCAACTACAGCAGATTGCTTCATTAAGCTTATGTTATATAGCAAAAACGTCAATGTTTTTTTATGTGCCAGCATAGGATTTCACTTCCCACTGTAAATGCTGACAAAGAACTCACTCTATTGCGGCTATTCTTTCTTGTGGTAGTATGCAGTGGTGTTCTTTCCCGTCCTGAAATTTAAAAAAAAAAATTAGAGAAAGTAAGTTCCAATAAAATATGTAATCATTCTGAAATTTGTTATGAATTGTCAACCGTATTTGCCGTTTATCAAAATGTTAAAACTAGCGATTTCAAAATACTGCCATTTTCAAAGGGCAACATTTTGTACTTCTAAATTCTCCCATTTTTTTCAAACGTGTAGTAATAAAAAAAGTAGGCGTTGTAGGTATCACATAAGATGACTGTTTTCAGACCAGAAAAAAAAATTGCAGTGATCATTACGTAAGTTTGTTATGACTTAAATTAGACATTCATTTATTATGCTTCTGCTACAGCTGCGAAATTACGCCTTCTAGATATCTAAGCTTATGTTATATAACTAAGTGATTACACACACCTTTTAGATATCCATATGTAATGCTCATGCCATAGCTACATGATTACACCTTTGTTTTAACTGAGAATACCCAGATAACTATTTTGTAATAGTAACGAAGTACTGTTAAAAATGGAACTTACAGATTCGTTCTAATGATCGCAAAGCAGATGATGAATGTGAAAATAACATTTTTAGCATAACTGTTTCAAGAGGAAACGTAATAAATCAATAATATATATATTCATAATCTTTTTTTAAATTATACAATTTTAATCAAAGGCGCTAAAACTTGGAAAGTAAATTTTAGCTATCACAAATTCTGGGTCATATGTGACTAAAAATATTAAAATCATCTGGCTCCCATAAAGGAAATGTCGTGAAAGGTTACTTTCAGTTTCAGACGTTACAGTACAGACATGATACAGGTTAGAAGTGATTACATTGTGTTTGCTTAAATTTTGAACTAAAATTCGCCTTTGTTAGCAATTCCACGATTTTGGTCCTTAAACAAATACTACTTCCACGATATACCACTGTCATATACTTAAATGATTTTATTTCTTTAGTCACATATAACCAAGAGCATTATGATAGTCAAAAAAATTTTTTTTGTATTTTATTGCATTTAACGAAAACTGTATAATCTTTAAAAATTCTTTATATATTTTATTTTACATTTTTTAAACTGCAAAACATAGGAAAGTAATAAAAATAGTCTTACTGTTTCTGAGCATGAAAGACTATTCTTTCTAATTTGGTTTGAGATTACATTTAATTCATCTATTTGATATGGAATCTATTTGATATGAAATTCCGAACTCACCATCATTTAAAATTATGGACCTGATAAGGAAGGATTGGATCTTTTAATTTAAAAAAAATTATCATTTTAGCATTTTCATTTTCCAATTTAACCGATTTAAATGAAAACTCCAAACTTCGGCAAATTAAGTGAAAAATTATGAATAAAATCCATTTGAAGATTATATTTCAATGTATCAGGTAGTAATAGAATCCAAAATCCGCGGTTAGTAGTTTGGCCATTAAACAAAACTCGTGAAAGAAATTGACATTAAATAAAACAATACCTATATCGAATTTTGAACATTTTCGCTGGAACATTTTATTATCATTGCAGATATGTTGTGGAATTTTCAAGACCATTTTGTTGTTAGAAAGAATAGGTCAGAATTGATTTCAAAATCGGACCCAAACAAATGGAGAAACCGAGTTAAATAAAAACGCGAAGGAATTTATACAGTTTTCATCTCTTTTATTTTACTCATTTAAATAAAACGAATGAAATAATATGAACCTTTTATTGAATAGGCGATTTATTCTTCTAAAAAGCTGAACGGTTTAATCGAACTTAAAATACTTCTAAGTGACGTCTTTGTTCTAGAAAGAATGAAAATTGAAGGGCTTGTTTATTTAACCAAAGTATTAAAAAAAATACCTCTAAAGTTTTATTTGAAGACGCTGAATGAAGGTTTCTTTCCCTGCGAAGACGCCCTATCTATAATTTAGCTCACTTCCACATGGGACTGCCAATACCCTTTTCGTGCTCATATGCATCCTTGCGTTTCAAACGTATGAAGCTACCTTTGTTTTAATGCGCGGAGACAGATTCTTGTAAAATTGCTTCGTGAAAGCACATTGAACTGTGTTAAATGAATTTGTTTTCTTATGCCGAATAATGCAAAATCTCTTCTCTGCGGGAGACACAATTTTTAACTAAATGACAGTCTAGAAATGACAAATAGAAATGTCTCAAGTAAAAACAAACCAAAAAAATTCATATTTTCTTTCTGCTTACGGAGGTTGCGTAGACTTGTTTATTACCTTCTTAAAACGACTATACATTGCTTAGGATGATTTGGATAACATGTGTGTTTGGTTGCCTGAGTGAACATGGCTGTCTGACATTTCATATTGGCTACTTTTAGTGGTAGGCGTTAAGAATTTGGTAACCATTAGAAAGTCCAGAGTTTATTATTATTAATAATATCATTATCAATTATTATTATTATTGTTTAATTTTTGCATTCAGTACACACTTGTTTCAAAAGTATTAAACAATGACATAATTTTTGTTTACTATACACACAGCGCGTATCTGTTTCAAATAAAGTAAATCAGTGAAATTAGTTTTTATTTACCTTAAACTGTGCAAAAATTCTCCTTTATATTTTTATTGTATATTAAAATCAACCAACGAAATTATTTTAAATTTCGAATAACATTGCATAGTCAATGCAACATTCCTTCTGAAGAGCGAATTGATAAAAATTATCACTTTTGTTTAGCCTGTATTTACAAAATGCAAATTCAGTTATATCTGAATAACGACTCACAGAAAAAAAACAGACATACATAAAATATGTAAATGGTTTTTCATGAATGTATACAGGCTACATATTGCAGAAAACTGTAGTTCAATTTGCATTTCATATACATTCTTACAAATTAATTTAATAGCTCATTGAATAATATATATTTTACTGTGTTTCTTAATTGTGTTATTTAAATAAACGAAACATTTAAGACCACGTGGTAACTTAATAAAAAAATCTTAACTTTATTTGGTCCAATATGGGAAAGAAACGATCTATATTTTTGTTATATTTTTGTATATTTTAAATAAAGATAACTGAATTTCTGTTGCGTTGAATCTCAAAACAACAAGTATTTCAGTATATCCTGTATATCTTTGTGAAAGCGAGCAAATACAAAATGAGAGGGTTTATTTACACTTCTCGACATTGAAAATGCAACACTAAGAACGAGTGATCAGAAATTTATGCAAATATTAGAGTAGACGCACGTCACTGAGTTATGCGAATGATGTGAAATGCGAAGCTCTCCGACGCACGTGAAGTAAGATATAAGAGAAGGAATGTGCAGAATGGGCAATATTCGTGTCGTCATTTCTGCAAGACGAATTATCGAAGAAAGTTTGTTTTTGTCCCGGAGGATACGTGTAATAGGAGAGAATGCCAGGCCGCCGTCAACAAAAGCACTTCCAGCAGATAGACGATTTTACGAGGGGTATGGTGATCGGACTGAGAAGGGCGGGTTGGTCCTTACGTCAAATCGCAGCTGATACCCACATGAATGCGAGCACGGTGCATCGGTTATGGCGAACATGGTTGGAACAAGGGATTGTGGGAAGAAGGAGGGGTGCAGAGTGACGTCAGTACGCGTGGATCGACGCATCCGCCGACAAGCTGTGACGGCCCCGCAAGTCGTATCGCGATTCTTCAGCATGTGCAAGATACCCTGGATGTTCCCGTGTCGACGAGAACCATTTCCTGTCGATTGGTTGAACGTGGCCTGCACTCACGGCGTCCGTTAAGAAGACTGCCATTGACCCCACAGCATAGACGCCAACGTTTAGAATGGTGCCAGACTGGAGCGATGTGGTTGACAGAATGGTGAAATGTCGTGTTCTCAGATGAGTCACGCTTCTGTTTATCTAGTGACAGTGGCCGCATACGTGCGTGGTGTCGACGAGGAGAGAGGTCTAAGCCGCAGTAACTGTGGAACGGCCTACGGCGCGACAACGTGGCATAATGTTTTGGGGCGCTATTGCCTATGATTCCAGGTCACCTCTAATTCGTATTCAGGGCACTATCACGGCCCAACGATACTTGGATAATGTACTGCGGCCGGTGGCAATCTCCTACCTTCAGGAGCTGCCTAATGCAATTTT
>KL812794.1:0-40062 GCA_000611955.2 Stegodyphus mimosarum
TTCAGCTCACTCGCGTAAGTCCTTCATGGTGTTGCAATTTTCACAAACGTGAGTGTACTTGTTTTAAACAGCATTTTGTCTAAATGACTTGTCATATACTTGACACACATGAAATGGGCCTGCTGTATGAATAAGCATTTGGTCATTTAACCTACAAATTAGTGTAAATGACTTATTCCATACCTCACACATGAGGTTTTGGTCCTGTATGAATGAATATATTCTTGTTTAAATCACACTTTAGTTTTAAACAATTTTTTACACACCAGAGTTCTCTCCTGACGAGCATATACATGTGCTCTTTTAAAATATATATTTTAGAAATGAATTGTTACATATCTGTTAGGCTTGAAGTTTATCTGCTATATACAGAACTATAAGATGACAGCCATATCATATACATTGGAACTTAGGTCAGGATTCCTTGATGAGGAAGGCGTCATTCGTGTAGGCCGTGGATTGAAAAATGCAAACATTCCTCAAGATAGCGAACATCTTATTTTGCTTCCAAAAGAAGGTCACATCATGAATCTCATCGTAACTCATTACCATGTTACTTATTTGCATGCTAGCCAAGAGTTATTGATAAGCATTTTACGAATGCAATTTTGGATCCTATCAGTAAGAAATGTTATAAGAAAGATAATTCATAGTATAGTAGTATTCATAGTGTTCCTTGTATCAGAAATCGAGGCAAGACTGTGAACCAGTTAATCGGTGATTTACCCTCGCCCAGAGTTCAGCCTTCAAGACCATTTACATTTACCGGTATTGATTATGCTGGTCCATATTCAATTAAGTCACAAGTTGGGAGAAGAGCAAAAACTTTCAAGTGCTACGTATCCATTTTTGTGTGCCTGTCTACAAAAGCTGTACACTTGGGAGTTAGTTAGTGACCTAACTACTTCAACGTTTTTAACAGCTCTAAAAAGATTTATCGCCCGAAGTGGCAAACCGTTTGAAATTTTGAGTTACTGTGCAACTAACTTCAAAGGTGCTAGTAAGGGGCTGAAGGAGATCTATAAAAGTGAAGTTTGCATGCAGAGCAATGATGTATCTAATTTCATTACCTCAGAAGACATAATTTGATTGTTTAATCCTCCGACATCCGCTCACTTCGGTGGTTTGTGGGAATCTAACGTGAAATCCATGAAATTTCATCTTAAAGGAGTGTGGGATCCACATTTCTAACTAATGAGAAATTTTTGACAGTGCTTTCCCAAGTGGAAGCATGTATGAACTCACGTCCTCTATGTGCGATGTCTAGTGATCCAAACGACCTTAGTGCATTGACTCCAAGTAACTTTCTGATTGGAGCACCTTTGCTTTCCATTCCTGAATCTGACTTGAGTGATGTTAAGTCTTCCAGACTTAAACGTTGGTCTTTAGTTCAACAAAGTCCGCAACATTTTTGGAAAAGATGGTGTGCAGAGTATTTGACAACTCTTCAAAAACGTGCTAAATGGTTTCGTGAGTCTCCAGATCTAAAATGTGGTGATTTAGTTCTGATGAAAAACGAACATTTGCCTCCAAACCAATAAAGAATTGGAAAAATTGTTCTAATTCATCCAGGTAGTGAAGTACAGTCCGAGTGGCTACAGTACATACAGCCACTGGTGATTTTAAAAGAGCAGTGACCAAACTGTGTCTTATTCCTAGTGATGGTAAAATGTAAACTATGAACTAATGACTTTTCTCATATCATTGAACTGTAATTTTAGTTAATTTTAAAAATTTTTTTCTCTATTGTTTATGCTATGTATTTCAACTATTTTATATTTTTTGAACCCTTAGAAGACTTCAAGGCCGGGGGGCTATGTTTACTTTTTTATACCTTAAGAATTTTAGTGTAGCCAGACTGCAACAGATGGCGTTACCGCCATGTGATGTCATACGGTCGTCATCATGGTCCATGGTCGTCATGGTAACAAGCGTCTAGATCCCAAACCTCACTTTTGCTCATCGGTTTTATCCCTTCTGTGGGAAATGAAGAAGGGAAAAGGGATTTTGAGTATAGGGAATTTTAGTCTATAGCGTATCGTGTGTGTTTGAAATTAATGTGAATATGCGAAATTAATATAACTATATTATAATCCATGTGACCAAGGAGCCTATTAATCGTAAAATCTTTCCCATCCGCTTCATCTTCGGTGTTGTATTCATGTTAAAAAATTATAAAATCCCCCCCCCAATTATAAAAAATCTTAAAATACCATACAATTCTGTGTTCTCCCTAGCTCAGAGGCTAGCACGTTTTACTCGAGACCGAAAGGTCCCGAGATCTAATCGCTGCTTAATTTTTCCGAACTTAGATCTTCTTTTTGTCTCTCTAATTTTTCTCAAGTCATGTTGACTTCCTTTTTATTTTTCCTTAACGTCATTCATGTATTTTTTCCTATTTCTGCTCCCTTTTATTAACTATGATGTAGAGGTAGAGGGTTCTTTACCCTAGGCACTCCGTAATAATTAATCCTTGGATGATATGCTAAATTAATGTAATTAACAATTAATTAGCCAAAATTAATTAGCCTGCTGGCATGGGATCACCTGCTCATATTGGATAATATGCGAAATATTTGCATTCAGACAAACTTTTGCACAATTTACAAATGGAAATTTTATACACATTTAATCTTACACAATATACAGAATAAAATTAGCCAGTTTATTTTTAAGAACACTAAGGTAAGTAAATAAGCGTCACTAACACAAATTCTTTAGCATTGAAAGCGATAGCAACATAAGCACGCGGTCTTCGAACGTGAGCAATTGTGAGTGCTTGGATGAAATTCAACATGAGCATTTGTGAGCGCTTCGACGAAATTCCCTTTTTCCCTCTGTCATTCCGAAACCCGGGCGATGAGCAAAAGTGAGGTTTGGGGTCTAGACGCTTGTGTCATGGTATCGAGAATTCTTTTTTTTGGGGGGGGGGGGAATGTGTATTCGATACGTGATGGGCTTATGGTGTTAAGTGTAAGAAAATGCTATTGTGTTTTCTTTAGTGGAAAATATTCAAGTGTACATCATTGACATTCTCCGGTGAAAGTCGACATTCTCCAATTTCGGTCTTTCACAGTAACATATATATATATGTATATATAACACAGTAAGTAAAAAAACTTATAAATAACCCCTGAATCAACAACACATATCATTTGGAAAAAGTATTTGCTTTACTTTAAAAATAATAATGTAGTTACTACACTGGCAGGCCTTGAATATAAGTTGGCTTTGTGTAAAATCAACGATGAATGTTTCGGTTTGAGATGTGCGTCAAGCAGATACTTAGCTACGGAGTCAAATAATTGTTCACATAAATTTTCGGAACTCTCCACGTTTTATTTACGGGAGAAAATATCAAATGCCTATGCGTCAAGCATTAAAAAAAAAGTTGTTGGCTGTTTTGGAAGTCCGAATTTTAGATCATTTGGGATATTGGATATCCGCATCTCGGACTTTGTACTATATTAGCTAATGCTTGCAGTACAAGAAATGAAACTCAATTTGAAAGTGCCTTAAGTCCTTTGAAATACGTAATGCATTAGCATGTTTCTATGTATGCTTTTTAATGAACTAGGTTTACCATTTAAGCCGTCTCTTTAGAAACAGTATACATCATGTGTTTTTCCCCTCCTGGTTTTCAAGCAGTAAAACCAGTAAGAAAAAAGCGGAAAATATGGAAGTAAAATAAGGCATTTATTTTATTTTCGACTCCGAACAAATTTCACTCTTTGATAATATTTGTTTCATATCTGTTAAAATTTGTAAAGTGGAGAGGATTTAAAGTAAGCTTAAAACATATATTTATATCAAACAACTTGAAAAGCAAAATTGTCTGAATGTATAATTTTTATCCTAAATTCCCCTCCCCCATTTAATTTTTCTCAGTTCCTACAATTCATCTCCCCATATACTTTTATTTCTTTTAATTTAGGAAGTTCTGTAGCTGACTAATATAGTTAATATAACTGACAGCTAAAAGTCACCATAATTTTTTTTTAAAAAAAAAATTCCTAATTGATTAAAGTTAGGGTCTTACATTCATTTCTGCAAAAAGTTTTGGACATTTTTTTCAGTCATCTACACTTCAGTGCACAACAAAGATACACTTGAATAAAATTAAAGGTACAGCAGATCAAAATTATACACTTTTATACATTTCTTCTTCAATTCATTTAATTTACATACCATTAGATGCATAGTAACTGGTGGTGCAATAGTAAAATTGCTGAAAATTTCTTGTTACATCCTAAGTTCAATTTCCAGTGACAGAAATATAAGGCTACATTGATCATTATTTTCATAGCATGCAGCACAAATATAACCAGTTGTTTTAAAAAGATTTTTCACCATTTTTTTTTTCTTGTGGAAACTGTCAGCACTGAATGCAGATTTAATATCAGTTTGAAGAGTTTTGTCACAAAATTTAGAAAGATGGAAAATTTAATTTGTTTATTTTATAAAAAATGATTGTCAAAAAAGGTCTCTGCATGCAGGGTTACTTCTTTAAATATTGATTGATTCTAAACGAATATATCCAATATCAATACTTCTTATTGTGACTTATCTCATAGTAACATTAGATCAAGTCCCCAAATTTTATCATGGCCAAGAGTAAAGATATTGACCTCGTTATTGGATTAGGCTTCTTATGTGCGAGGTACGAAGTTGCCCAGCTCCATTCAGATTTTGAGGGAGCATTCCCAAGGGGACGAATATGATGCTCTCAAACCCCTTTTTCCATTTCATTGACTGAGGACTTTTGGTTATGCAATATTTTAAATGCTCCTGTGTCTCAAAGCATTTATGCATTTAAAAATATACATGCCTTTTCTCGAATTCGAACCCGAGACCAAAACTATGGCAGCCAGCTTCTTTATAAACATGCCAGCAGAGAAGGCTACCAAATTTCTTAGAGTATGTTACATAATTTTACAAGAAGAGCTTTTAGAGATTGGGCAGGAGGATTTTGTAAATAATAAAATATATTTTTTCTTATAGCTCTCATTGAGTAAAACTTAAAATTAACATTTATCATACCTTAATTAATTAAATAAAAATTTACATGTATTTATGTGCAAAGCTGGCATAGTTAGAAGAATACTTTCTGATTTAGTAGGTCATGAACGCATTTCAGAATCTAGAATCATTTGTATTTAAAATTCCTTGGTTATGAAGTTCCCTAAACTTTTTAGCCAGTGCCAGTAATGTATCACACACCAACAAACCAACTCCATCCCAAGGTGGGAATATTTATCCCTGGAAATTAAATGGGTGCTTTTCTCCGAATTCCTGCAATATGGCCTACATTCCCCCCTTTTTCATAAGGGTTCTTCTTCAGATGAGAAACTACTCCCAAGGGGGTATTTTATTTGAAATAACTACTTACTTTAGTGTTTAGGTTTCAGCTATTATGTATATATTTATGATGTCCTACATCTTTCAGCTCCAAGTTTTGGAAGGCACATGAAAAGCCCCTTTGTGCAACCAGCTCCTGAAATGTTTTTGGCAAGGAAAAGGTTTTAACTATCTTCATGCGTGCTTTTAAATATTATACCCAAAACTTTAAATATTATACCAAAGTATATCTTGTTTGACCACTGATAGCTGTAGTTCCCTGCTGACACTTTTATATCTGTCATGGGGTGAAAGATCATACCAGATTGAATTTATTAGATTATGGCAAAGCATGTGAAGGGTATCTGCTTAAGAGAAGGGATACCTTCATAAAGGGCATTCTAAGAAAAAAATAGCTGACATTCACATTACAAATGCGGAAAAAGATGACAATGTCCATGCAGCTAGCCTGTTCACCAGGATTTGAACTTAGATCAAACAACCAATGTTGACAGATTTTATTTGCTCATCTGCTGGTGTGCTTTATTAGACAAAGCAAGATTTTATAAACATATATATTTCACCTTAAAACCATGTTAAAAGATGAATTTAGTATTTTCAGTAGTAGTATGAGGAAAATAGAACAATACGTTTGAAATCAGAGTTTATTAGATATGCAAAAATCTGAACAAAGAGAGTTATTTGTAATATTTTCGTAACATGTTCATCAAACCTAACATTCAAAGATTTGTAACGCTATTCAATCTCTTCTTGCTCAACTAATGGAAAATCAATCTTACATTTTGGTAAATTCTTTTGCAAAACAGATTTGCAATAACTTCGATCTTTAACTTCTGGTAGATCATAAAGATGCAAAGTTTCCAGATTCCTTAAAAAAAATTTTAAAAAATTTTTAAAAAAAAGGAATCAAAATATTTATCATGATACTGAAGCAACCATTTACTATTTGTTTCTAAATATATTATAAATGGGAATACTGTTAATTGCTAGACTAATTAAAAACCAAAAATAAATAATAATACAAGCTTTGATGAATATTCTGAAGAATAAAATTTCCATTCAATTGCATACATAAACATGAGAAAAACAACATTTTAAAATTTTCTCAAAGCATTTAGTACATTACAATCTGAATTTCTGACAGTATACATATAAAATTTTTTTGTTCTTTTTCTGAACGTGATTAATCTTTAACAATTTTAAGTAAAATTATATGCATAAGTTTTTCAGGGCCCACAGTCACGTTTTCTATTTCCATGAGATTCACTTAAGAATACTTCCCATTTTCATAGATAGAAAATGCAAGACCTGTTTTGTGAATCAACATACACACACAGTTTGAGTTTTATCAGGGATTAATTACAGCCTAGGCTCAAAAGATCAAGACTATGGCTCCAGGATTTAGAAGGCTCCTGAATCTTTCTATAATTCCTCATAACTCTCTTTTTTTCCCTCTTGAGAAAGCAAGGAAATTGAGCACTAGAGGAAGGAGCATGAAAGAGTTCTGTGCTTACGGCTCACTGCTTGGCAGTCTTGACCGGACTCTAAATGTAATAGAATTAAATATTCATGCTTTAGGATTTAAAAAGCATACCTTTTAGATACATGATTATGATATCTGCAAAATTTTGACATTAATAGTTCTCATGAATTATTAACTTGTGTAGTTAAAGAAAAGTCCAACAGATCTTCACCATAATAGATGTCTTGAAAATTAATACTGGGATGCACAGATGATCAGTAACTAATGTAAACAAGCAAATATACTGGTGAAATAAATGAAGAGAATTTTCATATTTGATCTACGATCTCCAGAACTACTGGACAGATTTTAATAAAATTTGGTGTGAATATAGGTTAATATAATACAAAAAAATAAACATTCAACAGTTATAATAAACACACATGTTCATGTGTAACACTCATGGAAGCTTGAAGGTCTGAAACAGCGGTTGCAGAAGACACAAAAGAAATGGGTTAATAGGAGGTATGATCCCCTCTCACAGCCATACAGGCCTCGCAGCGTGATGTCATACTGGAAATAAGGCAGTTTATCAGTGCCTGTGGCAAATGGTCCCACTCATTCAGCAACGCTGTTTTCAGTTCCTGGATGGTTCTCGGAGGGGGATTGCGAGTTGCAATAGCCCTCCCCAGAGCGTCCCAGACATGCTCTATAGGACTGAGGTCTGGAGACCTGGCTGGCCAATCCATCCGGCGAATATCCTCACTCTCAAGAAATTCGTCGACCAGAAGATCTCTATGTGGCCTCGCGTTGTAGTCCTGTAAGATGAACTCGGGGCCCACTGCACCCCAGAAAAGGCGAACATAGGGCTCCAAGACCTCATCCCTATACCTCACATCAGTCACAGAGCCTCTGTCAAAGACGTGGAGAGGTAAGCGACCATCCAATATGATGCCTGCTCAGACCATTACACCGCCACCACCATAATTGTTGATTTCGTGGACATTGGAGGGTATCTAGCGTGTCCCTGGCTCTCTCCATATGAAAGTACGGCTAGAATTGGTGTTTAGGCTGAAACGGGACTCGTCGGTGAACAGAATGGTTGCCCATTGCTTCGTACTTTAATCACTATGCTGCCTGCACCATGCTAATCGGGCTCTCCCGTCCATAGACGTGAGCAGGACACAAACAGCCCTCTCTCATTCAGTCTTTTGGAAACAGTCACCCTTGTTACACGGGTTCCTGTGGCTGCATACGGGTCCCGAGAGAGCTGAGAAGCTGTAGCCCCTCTGTTACACCTCGCTAAAATGGCGAAATAGCGATCTTTTCTGGCCGTCGTGGCTCTTGGACGACCTTGTCCACGCTTTCTCTCGATGGATCCAGTATCCTGGAACTGTTTCCATAGGTTACACACGACCCTGGGCGTTACATTAAACTCTCTGCATATCTGGACTTGCGATTGGCCTGCCTATAGCCTCCCCACAATTCGCCACCTCATTCCATTATCTAAACGTTGGTGGCTACTCATTTTTACTGTTCCGATGTGAATTTAACTGATTGTTCCCAGATAACACCAAGAAATTCGCTGAGGTGTGCTGGCGAATGCAATTCGTCTTACCCTCCACGCGCTTATAAAGCTTGTTTATCTACTGGCTCCGGCTACACAAACGTGTGCACTTACGTATTTGCCGTACATGATTTGCATTTTTACCTAGAAGCAGTGGTTTTTCCTTCAGTTCAGTTCTTTTCATACAACTCGATAAAATATGCAAATTCTCTTAATTTATTTCATCAGTGTAGTATATAGATAACACATTAAAGAAAGACAGCATATATTGATAAATTTATCTTTGTTAACATTTTGAACATCCAGTATTGCTACACTATAGAATAGATATCATATGCAAATTATTTTACAAGAACCATTCAAAAACTGCAGATCAGTGTTAAAAAATACGTCACTTATGTTAAAAATGTTTAAATTTTAAGAAATGCTTTAATGCAAATTATGGCTGCGGCTGAAAATTATAGTTGCAGAGAATGAAGTGCTTCATTTTAGATTTCTGTGAGTTGCCCTTTTGGATTATGACACGTTCTAAAACTTAGCATCAAAATAAGGAACAAGGTATCTGAATTTATGTACCAACAGGTGTCCAATATAATTACTAATTTATTTAAAATCCTATTTTTTATATGTTAAATGAAAAACTTCTATGTTTTAGCAAATTTGTGTTAATTTCTGCTTTTATGGGCATATGTATATTGTATAAGAAGTAATTGATTCAGCTATTACAAAGAAGCTAAAGATCAAGTTATTAAATCAAGTGGTGACAATAATTTATTTATATAATAGGAAATTTGGAGAATGTGTCATTATACTGCACAGCTATAAAATTAATCTGAACCACGAAAAACTATTTCAAAACATTAATAAATTTAATTACCATATGATTATTCGTATATCCTGTTTATTAATTAAATATAGGCTTAAAAATAATAGCTATGAATTTTAGATTTTAAAACAAAAAATTTTATATAAAATTAATACATAATTTATTTGTTTTTAAACTGAAAAACAACATATTACTTTTGCAGTTTTGCAAGCACAAAATACATCATTTTACATAAATATGATTTTTATTCATAAAAATTAAAAAACGTTATCCCTGATTTCTTTCTTATCATCCTAAAGTGGCACAAACCATTTTTATGAGATGAAAAATTAATATTAAGAAGATTTTGCTTTCATATGATAGTCAGTTGCAGTTGAATTTTCACACATTAAATATAAAATCATATCAGAATTTATTTTCACACTTTTAAAAAAGTAAATTTTATAGCGATGAAGAGTGTTTATTTTTATCAGCATATTAAAAAAAATGCAAAAAACTAACACTACTAGCATTATACAAGATGAAGACAAGTAATAAAACAATGTTTTAAATAATGTTGATTAAAAGACATACTCCAGAGCTGAAATTGACAGAATCCCTTTGTCTGAAACATTGCCACAACTAATCACTTCAAGATGCTTTAAAGAGTCCTTTGTGACTGAAAGCATGTTCATACAAGTATCCTCCAAATATATACATTTACAAAACTTAATACGCTTCAGGTATTTCAAGCCACCTATAAAATTTAAAACAGTACTTTATATATATAATATCATTATTCCAAATTACATTTTTTGGCACAAATATGCATTATGATCGCAAAGGATATTTTGTCATCTTTCAGTGTTGTAAGACACACACACATAAAAGGATAAAAATAAAAGAGATGATAAAAATGTATCTGTCTGAGACCTTGACAGCCCAACAGGTTTACTTTATTTGGAAGAAATCATCAACAGTGATGAGGCAGCACTGATGAACTAAATTAAAGCTCTTCTTGTAGAAGTCATTTGTCAGCTAGATTAAAAAAAAAGTTTATTTCATCCGTCTTACATGGACTTTTCATCGAGGTTTTCAGAAAACCAAAGATGAGACTGAAGTCCCATTATCTGAACTGAAGGTTCAGGTCTTCCATTAATGGATACTAAATTTCTGTGTCACAGGCCGAGCAATATTAGGGTACATATGTTGATTTCTTTACAAAGATTGTCAGGTTTTTTCACCTTAACTGAACATCAAACTTGGAAAACACACAACCAGATAAATATCTACCAAGTAAATCAAAGAAAAAACTGCATGTTAATCTGCTTTTGGTGGACGTATTTATTCTCAGCTTTATATCTCATTCAAGCTGACAAATGGCACCACAAATCAGATAATAAACAGAGAAAAGCTTTAATTTGCAATAATATGGCAGGAACTTATGAATTGGTTGTTTGGTTGTGATCTCCCGTATGTTGCATCATGTTTCATTTTTTAGCCTTTCTATGTCTGTTGCAGTCTTTTATCAATGCATGGATTTTTAATATAGCCACAGTTGAAAAGTTTCTCTGAGGTGACAAAAACAAGAGCTAAATGAAGGTCTTAATCTTATTCCAAAAAGAGAGTAGACTTAGGACATAATGCAATAGCATACCCAAAGAATTTAAAAGACACACCTGAGAAGATTAAAAATAAAATTATTAACAATATCAATCCTATCAATTTGGAAACTGGTGAGAAGAGGTTAAGGAAAGTGAACAGGAGCAATTTACTCGCTGAAGCAGCCAAACAAAATGATTTAGATAAGTTTTCACAAACTTAGGACCTCCGAGGCAATTCTATGCAGCCCATGAATAAATATATTTCAACACATATTTGTTGCAAAAGTGTTGCTTATAGCTTTAGAAACATAAAAGACTGAGCTTTTGCGCATGACTACATAGAATGAATAGGTTGGAACTTTATCACTGTACTCTAGGCCACATGACTAGGCAAGGTGGGAGAATTTCTCATGTTGTTACAGTCAGTAAATTTAGTTTGCAGGCTGACAGCTGGTTACAATATTCTGTTTTTTTCCTATACTTTAATATATATTTAGTAAGTGAAATTTTTCTGTTTTTAAGTATTTTTAAATTCTGTTAAAAAACTGTTCTGGCCCACCAACTTCTTTCTCTTTCTTCATATTCTGCATTCAGCCCACATGCAATCTGAATTTGAGATCACTATTTAGATGCTCTGAAAACAGTCATTAATGATATTAAAAATTTAAAGGATGATATAGAGATAACTTGTGAAAATTAATTCTTGCTTTAGTGTATAATGTGCAGTTCGATTTAGGCAAAGATGAAGTTAAAAAAAGTCATAAAATCTCAAAATCAATTCCTAATATAAAGTAAAATGGATGTTAATTTTTTTTCCTATACAAAATAAAATGGAAAAGACTGTACTTACCAACCTAGCGTCTTAAAAAAGGTTACAAAACTTGGTAAAATTAATTTAACATGGATTTTTAATAATTCTACAGAATTCAAGAAAATTAAACATGATATTACTGTTATGGTTTTGCCCATACTAAGAAATTTTATACAGAACAGCAGAAACTATGTATTTAGCAAGTGGGAATAAAGCTGAACATGACATTTGTGTTAACTGTAAGAAGCCTAATCGCAAATGTGGTTTAAAGGTTGATGCTGTTCATGATTAAAATCTCGAGTTCGAACCGTTTATTTTACAGAGTTACATTTACTTCTAAAAATAAATTATGGCTAACTTTGAAATTACCCCTTTTGGAGTTGATGTATCTTACATACCTTGGCTTCTAACTGTATCGCAAAGCCGGCTGTGCCATACGTGAACTGTTAGGACGGGTGTAGCACATCTGAATTTTTTGATAGAATGTTTAATTAGTATCACTTTTGCCCCCATTAGATGTAGCCTTATGTCTATTATGGTGGATTTTTTCGAGAGTGGAGAATGGTAATCTTCATTCCCTTGCAGTATTTTTTATTTCTGATATTTGTT
The DNA here is from genome assembly GCA_000611955.2 of Stegodyphus mimosarum. Lineage (NCBI taxonomy): Eukaryota > Metazoa > Arthropoda > Arachnida > Araneae > Eresidae > Stegodyphus > Stegodyphus mimosarum. The sequence goes on from KL812794.1 coordinate 12,217, forward strand.
TCGGAATAAAAGTGGAAATCGTGGGTTGAGTAATGTAAGTAAACAGAGTTGGTTGTTAATTGCACTGGCTGATATACACTCATGTCCAAAATTATGTTTACATGCATAAATTCACGGATTTCTCAGAGACTATGACTTATAATTTAATAAATTTTCGTGGAATCATACATAACATGATGACACATAAATGCAAAGGAAAAAATTGAAGATCACCTCATACGATATAAAATTGTAGCACGAAACAATAAAAATGGTAATAAAGTGTGACAAAGAGAGTTAAGAAAAAAAGGAATGATTCAGAAAAAGAATTAAGTCTTACGAATTTAATATGGAATATGATCTCCCCTGACTTGTACACACACATCACAACGTGTTTTAAGGCTGGAAATAACGTTGTTAACCACAGTTTGGGGAATTAATCTCCACTCTTCCGAGGAGGATGTATACGTGCAATTGCTCTTCCAAGGTAGTCCCATAAGTTCTCTATCGCGTTAAGGTCAGGAGAGTTTGGTGGCCAAGGTATTCGCTTAATGTCTTCACTTTCAAGGAATTCATCAACGAGGTTTGCTCGATGTGGACGGGCATTATCATTCATAAATAAAAAGTCAGGTCCATATGCACCCCTGAAAAGGCTTACATAAGGATCTAAGACCTCATCCCGATATATCTGGCCTGTCACAGATCCGCTGCTGAACACGTGTAGGGGCGTACGTCCATCGATCATTATTCCACCCCATACCATCACACCTCAACTACCGAAACGGTCACGTTCCACAATGTTCAAGGGATCATTTCGTGTTCCTGACTCCATCCAGATGTAAACACGTTTAGAATCACCAGTTAAACTAAACCGCAACTCATCAGTAAAGACAACATGGGACCATTGATGTTCAGTTTGTTTTTTTGATGTTCTTTACACCAATTAAAGCGATCCCTCTTTTTCTGTGAAGACAGTAAAACACATACCCTTGGCTTTCTGGCATAAAGGCCTCTTTCATTAAGCCTTCTGTATATTGTTTGCCGTGATGCAACAGTTCCAGTGGCGGCTGCAAGCTCTGAGCTTAACTAGCGAGCAGTAGCCTTTCAGTTTATGCCAGATACCGATCTTCAGAAGCAGTTGTCATTCGTTTCCGACCTTGTCCAGGCCTCCTTACAACACTGCCATCATTTTGAAACTGTTTCCATAGCTTAGAGACTGTCTGTCTTAAAATATTCAGACATGTGGCTGTTTCCATGATTGACTGCCCTGCTTCTAAACGGCCGATAATTCGCCACTTTACAGATTCTTCCAAATGATACTTTGAAGCCATAACAAACCGCTTTGAGTCCCTACACACTGAAATCAAACGCTATGTTGCAGAAATTCACTCAAATATTCAGTTTGCGCAAAGCGCTTGATTCACCCTTGGATGACGTAACGCCTAGATTTGCATATCACAAACCGTTTGATTACTTTTGATTGGATAATGCTAATTAGGCTTGGTTTTCACACATTCTCTGCAAATACGGATCACATTGATTCGATATTTCATTGAATATCATCATTTTTGGGTATGTAAAGATAATTTTGGACATGAGTGTAAACACATGGGGATGTTCTCAATGGTTCTCAGCACTTTTGTTTTAATTTTTAGTGATATGGGGATATATGTTCTAGTGATTTTATTCATTCACAGTTTGGCTAGCACTGATGCAAATATTTTATGTGTCATTTAGCAAAACATTTGTTATACTTCAAATGGCAAGGCAAATATAATGATAAAGTTTTCAAATCAATTCTGATAACTATTTGAGTGTTCCTCTCATAATGTGCCAAAAATTGTGCCACCTGGATGACAAATTTCATTTATGTGAATTTTTTTCTAATATTAAGCTTAGCAGTGCAAATTTCCCATCATAGCAAGTGAGTGCACCCTGTCAGTGTGCCATTCCAAGACAACAGTTCGGTGATTCAGGCACCTGTCATGAAAGGTTAAAAGCAATTCAAATTAATTTACAACATTCTAATGCAGCAACTACTGAGATTGCAGAAACAGTTGAAACTTATTTGGATAATGCTTTGTACAAGAACCTTGTTTTATACAATCAGTTGTATTCCACATCATTAAAATCACATCTATTCAAAAGCCAGTTGGTAGCTGATTAATAACTTTTTGGTATCTGGGTTCTCTGGTAGTTCGACCTGGGTTCAAATCCCAGGCAACGAACGGGCTGGCTGTGCAGATGTTTTTATGACTTTCTCCATGTGTAACACGAATATGAGCCAGTTTCCCTTAAAAAGTCCTCAACATAGGCATCTGCTCCCTTAGGCAAATGGTCCTCATGTGCTCCCATCCAAATAACCTAACCCAATCACATTTATTTAAACTAAGCATAAATATTTTCCACAATCACTGTCTGTAATAACAAGTGGTCTGTCATGGAAGTTTATAGTTTGTTTTTAGTAAAAGCTATCTTTATGGAGGGTTTTTCACAATGCAGAATCTGTTCTTACTATTGTCCACCATCCAGAATCATTAAAATGATACTTCAAAAATTGCAAGAAATGAGAAATTAATATCCTGATTATACGATTATCACTATGACAGATTTTAACACAAAAGGCCCATTATGGAGTCAAAATCAACTGATACGGGAGGAATTTAAGCATGAAGATTTTTAGATTAGGCTTTTCTGAGTGTAACCCATTTAGCAACCCAAATTTTACTTGCATTAGGAGTAAATTCTGTATTTATGTCTAAAGTCTATTAATGACACTGACGTGAAAAAAATATGCTGCGACTAAAACAACAGTGAGTGATCATAAATACATATATTCTGAAATTATTAATATTACTTCTGCTGGACAGAAAAAACAATTTAGTATTAATAAAGGTCTGTAACAAACACAGTGAGTTATATGGAGTTTAAGAGGAACCTGATGATTTTATAAAAGAAATTACTAATATATTAACTCAGTGTTGTTTAGAAGCTGAAAACATTTCTTTATTTGCTTCCAAAAAGAAAGTCTCTATGCGGTGATATGTTACAGAAAAAGAGTATGCACATTTAAGCACAAATTTTAGACATATGTTGGTAATGAAACTGAAAGTAATCTCTTAAAGACTTTATTAAAAAAAAAAAGAAAGAAGCAGAGTAAGAGATTTATACTTGAAACAGAAAAAGAATACTGAAATGAAACTTGAGAATGATTAATTCAGCGAAATGCATTTGGCACCAATTTTAAGCTGGCAGAAAACTTTAGGTCCTTTAACTATAAAAGGAATTAAAAATAGTGTAAGAATCTTTGAATAAAATTATTAGTTTTCACTTTTGAGATCTGTTTAGGGCCCTAATTGTTAAAAGATAGCTAATTATGTTTTATTTTCAGAAACTGGTAAAATCTCAGAAAACTCAGTGGCATATAGGTCAACAGACAATTTGTGAATGTACTGAATGGAGTAGATAATATTCAAAAAAGTAAAAGAAATACATGGTATATTACACCCATGTCCAAATTTATCTTTACATACTCAAAACTAATGATACACCATGAAATACCCTATTGATATAATGCATTTTTACAGGGAATGTGTGAAAGACAAGCCTAATTAGCATTATTAAATCAAAAATTATCAAATGGTTTCTGATATGCAAATCAAGGTGTTATGTCATCTGGAGGAGGATCGAGGGCTTTGTACAAAGAGAGTAATTGAGTGTATTTCTCCAAACAACATTCAATTTCAGTGTGTAAGGACTCAAAACTGTATGTTGTGGCTCTGAAGTATCATTTGAAAGAATCTGTGAAATGGCGAATAATCGACCATTTAGAAATAGGTCAGACAATATGGAAGCAGCGAGATGCATGAATATTTCAAGACAGACTTTCTCTATGCTATGGGAATAATTTCAGAACTCTTGTGTAAGGAGGTCTGGACAAGGACGTAAACAAATAGCAACTTCTCCAGATTGATACCTTGGCTGCCCATCACAACATGATGTTTAATGCTCAGAAGCTAAGTTCAGAGCTTACAGCCACCACTGGAGCAGTTGTATCACAACAAACTGTATACAGAAGGTTTAATAAAAAGGGCCTTTATGACAGAAAGCCAAGGTATATGCTTCACAGTTTTCACAGCAAAAGAGAGATTGCTTTAATTGGTGCAAAGAACATTAAAAATGGAGTGAATACCAATGATCTCATGCTCTCTTTACTGATGAGTCAAGGTTTAATTTAACATCTGATTCTAAATGTGTTTACATCTCAAGTTAGGAACGTGACCATTTCGGTAATGGAGGTGTGATAGTATGGGTAGGAATTATGATTACTGGATGTACAATCCCACAGATTTTCTACAGCAGACCTATGATTGGCCAGAAATGGAAAGATGTCTTAGAATCTTATGTAACTTTTTTTGTATATGCCTGACTTTCACCCTGATACTCTGTGTAATTTCCCAGCTGCTATTGTAGGACTTTGGCACTTGTAAATAGCATTTATAACTACTGTCTGAACTATATCCCTATTTAGTGTTCCCTTATTTAATTTTACTGCAAAATTTGTACTTTTAAGCTGACCTAGAATAACTCAAGCAGCCAGATGTCTTTGACAGTTCATGTGGTAATTGGTCATACCCCCTTCTCCACCTCTAAGTTGATCTCGTTCACACATCAAACATTACCTCATCTGAAACACTCCTAGAAGCATCTATATCAAGCCAGCCGGTAAACAGCATGCAAAACGCATGTTAAACGCGGCACTTAGAACTGGGGGGGGGGGGATATATATGGAACTGACAGTTTATTTATGTATGATAAACCACACTGAGCCAACCTCATTGACAATTCCTTGAAAGTGAACAAATACTGTGGCCAGCAAAATCTCCTGATAGAGAACTTTTGGAACTGCTTTCAAAATGTTGCGTGGAGATATTCTCCTCCTAGAGATGTAAATGCCTTGAAGACCACATTGCTGGAGGACTGAAATTTAATTTCCCAATCTGTGGTTAATGATGATATTGTCAGCATTAAAACATGTTGTGACATTTGTACAAATCAGGGGAGATCACGTTCCATATTTAACTCATAAGCTTTAATTTTTTTATAAACTCTCCTTCTAACATATTATTACCATTTTTATTGTTTAATGCTACAGTTTTATATCATATGCACTGTTCTTAAATTTTTTCCATTATATTTTGGTGATGATGCTATGTATCATTTCATGTAAATTCAAAATATTATAGTTCACATTTTCTGAGAAATCCATGACTTCATGTATGTAAAGATAATTTTGATCATGAATGCAGTATAAATTAATTTGACATCAACACAGCTTATAATTATTTATGATAGTCACCTATAATGTGAAATTAAAAGTTCTAAAATTGCCCAGGGAACATGTACGATTTGATCAGACATATCCTTTATTGCAAATTCTGCTTTTGATACTGAATTAGAAGAAAGTCCTTCAGGCTAGAGGAGATAATTTTGTTTTAATTGGAAACAGAATTTAAATTCTATATTAAGCTAAACAATGGCTCTAAGAAAGATTCATGATTGGGGTCATTTGTATAGTTCTGGATTTTAGATTATCAATTTAAATCTAGTAAGAAGACATGCGGGCATTATAAAATAAAAAACATATGAAATGGTTATTTGTGAAATAAAGAAGCATTATGATTTAAGACCACAAAAATTTACAAAAAAGAGCTCTATATTTAATATTTATTATGTTTTATCAAACGTATCTTTCAACACAAGTTGTTTAAACTATTCTTCATATTTTGCTAATATGTTAATCATATACAGAGGCATCATTTCTTGTTCAGTTAGAAAGTTTTATTATTCAGGTCCTATTACTGCCATGCCCAAAATTTCCACTAAATTATCAGATGAAATCGTTTCTTTCTCAAAAAACCTTTTGTCACTTTTTTCACTATCGGTAGGGATTTTTCTGGATTTACAGCCACACTACAGATTCTGCCTTCAGTTAGTTGATTGATGACTGGTACACTGTCATTGCAATAGAAGAATAATGAAAATCATCTTCTCTTAGAATTTCTTGACTTTTTTCTATTTCTTCACATCCATTAATGCAAAAATTTCTCCTTACATCTGTGATATACAGAAACTTTCAAATTCGAGGCTATTATCTTCCTCGTCATCTTCAAATATGGTAGTTAATTACAAATTACACTTGAAAAAAACAATGCTACAGATACCGACCAAGATATATGTAAATTAAAAATACCTACAAGAACACTAGCGCCATTAGATTAGCTAAAACAAAAATTATTTTAGCTACTAATAATAAATTTGATGCCCTTGGCCATTTAAGTAATGTATCTGGTATAACTTTTAATCATAGCCTAAATGACACTAATCACAATAATATTAAGATAACATTATGAATTTTCCCAAATGGCCTGCAGCAACATTAAAAGTGCAAAAAAAAATTCAATTCTTGCCAAGGGAAAATATCACATTTTCAGGCTTTCTAAAACAGCTTTTATACCACTACCTGATACCAAATTTCTCCACTACCTCAGTGATGAACTTCTGAAAATTCTTCCATAAGGTGAACAAGATCACTACATATTGAGTGCAAATCAAAAACGACTAAAATCCAGTCTTATGTTACTTGCAGAACACTTGTCCTTGAATTCAAATGAAGATGGAACTGCAGCTGCACCTAATAGGGGTACCAGGTGAACAAAATCGTGTAACTCACTAAAATCAAAACCAACACACATACACCAATTTTCCAGGTAATGTTATTACAACCAGAAAATTTTGATGAAAGCTATTAACTTATTGATTTTCTTAACTTTTCTGTGAAAAAAATATGCTCCAAATTCTCAGTGCCATAGTGGACTAAACGCTGAAAATGACACCACTCTTCAGAAAATGATTTTGTGACTCCATGCTGAGTCAAGTGAGTAGATTTTCACTAATCCTTGCATGTGTACACAAAAGAAAGATTGAAAACTCTATCTGTAATGGTTGGGGAGACCAACACTCAGTCTCATATCATGGGTGTGACAAGTTTCCTTCTGCAAAAAGAGTATGAAAGTTAGTAGAACTAGACCTAGAATAAATTCTGTGCAGGGTGTCCTGGAAAGCCTGGAAATGTAAATTTATTTTACACTGATATGTCTAATGTTAATGCTAATGTGTCTTCTGATTTATCTGAATGAATGCAAACATTAAAAGAATTTTAAAAAATTGATTCAAAGTTAAATCAAGCAATCAAAATATTTAAAAATCTATTACCCACATAACTCAGTAAAGAAATTTACTTCACGTTGTAGCATTTATTATTTTAACTAACCAAGTTATTTTTAGTTTGAACTTTCCTATTGATATCTCGAAGTTTCAGTTGCTGCCCGAATTTAGCGCGAGCGAGATATTTATGCAAATCGCAGATATCTGATAGCAGTTTAGAAGGCAGGCGTTAACGAGGAAAAGAGACAGAGTCTTGGATTTATCGCCGTAAGGCTGTGCGCGCAAAGATTTCCTCTGTCTAGTGAAAGTTCGTCTTCATAGGCAATTGCAATTACTAGTTCTTACTCGTGAAATTCGCATTATTGCATTTCACTGTGAGTTAGGCTTCCCTCGTCATCCTACTTAAGCTTAGGTATTTGAATTGTTAACACACTTTATTTCATATTATTTTAGTTCAGCCCAAGTAGTGGCTTACTCTCAAGTTCGAGAGTTGTAATTATTTGAATTAAAGGGTCCTTTAAACCCTTCTTCTGACTTTGTAGTTCTTCAACACTAAAGGACATAGCCTAGATTTGCTCACTGTCCTCCACATAGAGTTTCACAGCGTATGTTTAGCAAGAAGATTAAGAGATTACAGGTGAAACGCTATTAAGTTCCTTTAAAAATGGTTAACAGAATAAATAAGAAATGTTGCATTCTGAGTAATAAAATTTTTCATGTTGTTACATGAAATGCAAATGTATTTTTCCATAAATTTTTCTAATGGACAGGGTTTATAGATAAGTACAGCCCCAATATTCTTTTCTTCCAAGAAAACAAGCTTGGACTTAATAGGCTCTGTGAACCCTAGTAAATATTGATAAGACTTCTGTTCCCCAAAACTGACTTCTTTACAATGTCTTTTGATTTGTTGTATCATGCACAGTCATGCTGAAAGTCTGATCCTTATGTGTCTTGCCGTAACACAGCAAAAAAAATATACTTTTTATTACTAACTGGTCTCAATGCATCACAGCTCTAAACAACTTGCACTACTCTACCCCCTTAACTCAGGATGGAAATAAAATAGAATTAGTTAGAGCCAAGTTAGAAGGCTTAATTACTGTTTCTTCAGTGAGATAAATGATATCCTCAATAAAATAGTACATATGTTATTGAAAATACAGAAATGTATAAATTAGAAACCAAATTAAAAACATGAATACTATCCTGAAGGCAACACAGAGACATAAGCATCTTGCTGATAGAAATCTGCTACATAAATTTAACTATAAAGTCAGGCACCTTAAGCATAACTCTACTGGACCAATTAATTAGAATCACTTCTCCCAGAGGGTAACTCCAAGTGGCAGATTACAACCAAATTCGAGATGCAGTATGACTATTCCACCCCTAAAATTCACAGTCTTATACTAAACAATCTCATAAAAGTGCTGACATGCAGACAAGTTGTCTTGCACAGCCATATAATTACAACATTCCTCTAGTAAATTCATCAGCAGTACTTGCATACATCTGCAAAATCAAGGCCAGAAAGAGCTTTGGTATACATGAAATTTCCAACAAAAATGATTACAATAATAGGAAATAACATGATTTTCAAGTTTGCATGCATTATCAACTACATGCTGAAAACTGGATATTTACCTTTCCACTGGAAAAACAAAAATATCTCACTGGTCCTAAAGATAGGAAAATTTTTCATTTGCTCTTCTCACTAAACAAAACAGCTGAATAAGTCATTCTGCAAAAGCTTCATCTCAGCATCAACAATATGGATTTTGGCAAAGACACTCCCCATCATCAGTTATAACGTGTCACTGAAATAATTTCACAGAGAATTCAAAACAAAATTGACTGAGAAAACTAACTAATGGTTACCTGACAGTCTACCTGATGTTGTCTGAACAAAACGGACTAGTGGCTTATTTCTGGATATTACAATGTCTTTTGATTATGTCTGGCTGCAAAGCCTCATACACAAACTTACAAGCTTAAATTTCACAGTTTACATTACAAACTTCATTTAATTCTACATCAAATGTCGATATTTTGTTAATCATGGAACTAATAAACACCTTACTCACTAACCTATCTTGGCCAAAATTCTTAAAGGTCATTAGTGGGCCCTATTCTATACAATATTTTCATAAATGATATCTCACACACAAAAGACTAGGCTAGGTATGCCAATGAAACTGTAATTCTGACCAAGTACACCTCTCAGCTTAGATACATATGCATTACAAACATATATCTGTACATTGGAGATGTTGCTATAATCTTGGGAACTTGAGATATATGCTGAAAAATCTGATGCTTTTCTGTTCACAAGAAAGTTAAACCCTCATGAAAATGAAAAAAAATATTATGTATGGCTTATAGAGACATTAGGTTTTTTTGAAAGCAGGAGATTGAAGAAATGTGCAATGCCCTCGCCGGATTTGAACCACAGACCTCTCGAATACACGCCGAGTATGCTGATCACTATACCAAGAAGGCAGGACAAATACCTTATATACTCTGCTTTTTAAAGGGCGACTGCAGATTAGAGGACCCAATCACCAAATCCTGGTGGTGGAGAATCATCATTCACCACCTTTTTAGTTTGGGTGCCACTGTAGAGACATTAGGAATTTCGAAGCAGGAGAGATGGAAAATGAGCAATGCCCTCGCAGGGGCTCAAACCACGGACCTCTCGAATATGCGCCGAGTGTTCTGACCACTACACCATGAAGGCATGCCAAGAAGGCAGGAGAGATACCTTATAGGATTAGTGAAATACCTAGGTATACCCATAGATCTCATATGAAAACACCACCTTTTATACATGTAATCTAAGCACCGAGCTTATAAAACTACACTTTCTCCCTTTACTGCTAAAAACAACATTCTCTGCATAGATAACAAATCACTCAACTATCACTTATGTACTGAATCTCATTATCATTTACATATATTTCATCTGTGATTCTGTATGCGTTAAGTAACTTTAGGTTTTTAAAACTCTGTCTTAAAGGAAATCATCAGCTTTTGATGGTTTACACAAAATAAAGCAATCTACAGAGAGTTCAAAACTATCATATTGTACAGATATTAGGTTTTTTTGATAGCAGGAAACATGAAAAATGAGCAATGCCTTCGCTGGGACTCGAACCTGGACCTCTCAAATACGTGCCGAGTGTGCTGCCGTTACACCACGAAGGCATGCAAATAGGAGGGAGAAACTACCTTATATACTCCCCCTTTCCTTGGAGATTAGCGGATTCAATCGCCAGACCCCGTTGGTGAAGAATCATTATCCACCACCTTTTTAGTTCGGTCGCCACTGTAGAGACATTAAGATTTTTTTGAAGCAGGAGATGCAAAAAATTAGCAATGCCCTCGACGGGACTCGAACCTGGTCCTTTCAAATGCACGCCGAGTATTCTACCGTTATACCAAGAAGGCATCCAGAAAAGAGGGAGAAAATGCCTTATAATATGTGCATACATTCATTTACGGTTAAAATGGAGAAGAGATTCTTTAGTACGATTCCATATGTAGTGAATCTTATGTTAAGAGAATTAGCTATGACTGCAATGGTCATTTAATATCTGATTGCTTTTCCGAGACATATTAACTGATTTTAATTTTACTAATTTTGTTAACTATTTTTAACTTTGTCAATTTAATTCTTCTTTTTGATTCATTCTGCCACACTTCTAAAATTGTATTAGGTAAGAGACCTCTAACTTTTAAATTTTCCTTCAATCTTGGCCAATTTAATTAGCATTTTGCAGCCAATCACTTTTTCATCTCCAGGCTTCAATTAGGAAGCAGTATCACATGGCTGAAACAGTTCAACTGAATCCTCAATCCTATGCACCTTCTTTTGGGATCTTATAATTTGACAAGTTAATGCTTTATTACTATCATTCTTTAGCTAAAGAGTTACACTCTATTGTGACCTGAAATACTTGGTTTGCTAGAAAATTGTCTAAATTAATGTGAGAACCCAGAATTGCAACACGAAATATTGGTACTTATGTATTATCCTGTTAACCTTGAAATTGTCACCAAGCAGTGCGATTTAGCACCAGTTATAGATAAGTGTGACTTATCAGCATACTCATAACTTCTGTGCGTTCATCTCATATAACTCTGATTGATTCTTAGTAAGGTATAATTTATTTTTATTAACATGGATATAAATTAACTGTTATTGCTGTAACTTTTGTTGGATTCTGGGGAAAAAAATTACAATTTGGGACTTCTGAAGATCAACAAGCAGTGGATTATTTTCAAAGTTATGGGATCCTACCATCAGAAACAGTATGTATTAATGGACAAGATATGGCTGCTAAATATGGTTATAAAAGAGTAATAGACTGGAAAAATTACCTGTTGGAAGTTTGTCCTCATAGTGTTTTAAACAAAGCTTTTGGTAAAATTGGACAGCCTAACACAATTAATAGAAACTGACAGAACTCTTTATAGGAATTGCAAAAATGAAGTGGGTCAAATACCAATTAGTTATTAAATAAAGAGATTCCTTCAGAATTCTGCAGGAACAATTGGCACAACTTTGGAACAATCTTCGGCAACTTTCACTTTTCGATGGTAGCCAACGTTTTTGGTCGACAGAATAACACGTTAAGTAACAAAAAATTTAATGAGCTACAAGGTAACCTCAACAATAACAGTAAAGTCGTAAATAACAGATGGGAAATACTCACATTCTGAAATCAGAAAACTTCCTAAAAGAAAAAAATACTACATGTAAAGAATGATGAAATTTCAGACATTAAGAAAATAAAATCTTACTAATCAGATTAAGGCTGCGCTCTTTAAGATGGATTCAGACAACAGCTTTATGTTCGCGCTTAGCATAGACCAAACTTCCATTGCTAGACAACCAGACATTGCAACATACCAGAAATTGGTATAAGGATTTGGTCTAAATGTTCCATCTTTTCAGTTTCCATCTTTCAGTAAGATGATATAAAAATTGACGAAACACAGTAAACCAAACAACTCACGACATTTAATTATTCCGTTTTCCTTTGCTTGTAACATTTACGTAGGTATGGGCCTACATTATTTTTTATCTCACATGCAGTTCACCCTTAAGGGTTCTTATTTGCAGAGTATTTACACGTAGTTCCCTTGAACAGTGTTATCTGAGGTGTTGGTAATAATATGATGCAGTTCATGCTAATGCCAGCACAAAAGAAAGCATCAAGAGTATGGACCAAACAGAAAGTGAAATCCGTTCTATGTGCCAGATGCACATTTATGCATGCGCATTTTTACCTTTAATGATTGGCTACTGTTTAGACTCTATTCCACAGGCGTGAACAAAACTAATAAATTTAATGCCTCATAACTGAGTATGTCAATTGTGACAGCTATACCATTGTTTGAATACTCCATTACTTGCGAACAGGCAAAATGCAACTAATCCAATTATTTGAAATCACAGTCCACAGATGAGAATGCTATCAGGGAGGCTGCAACCAAATTCAAGAAATGTCACATGACTATTCTGCTCCTTAATGGTCCTCAAAGAATTGAATATACTGAAATTCAGGAAAATGAGTCACTGATTACGATGCTTCTCAGTTTTGCACTAACAACATCTCTTATTTTCCCCCAAAAAGAAATCTTCATGTCTGATATAAAGACAAATTTTCTAGTACAACTACATACATACAGGTTTCTATATGCTTGCTAATCTGTTATTTGAATAACTTGTGCATGGGTGGAGCTAGTATTGCAGTTTTGGTGTGCTTCCAAAAGGGCCTACAGGAAACTTATTTATGGAGTCCGTTTAATTTTGTCTGAAAATTTTTTTCACTGAAGTGGACCAATATTCAATAAAAGATCCCGTTTTTTAGTCAAAAGTTTTTATTCTCATGACCAGAGACCTGCCAGAATACTGAGGAAGTGGTCTAATGTCTTTAAAAATAGGCCAAAGTCAGTGAATGCAGAACACTAAATCAAATCCTTAAGAATGAGGTTCATTCTTGATGCCTATTATGAACACAGAAGATACAAGGTACATGGTTTCAGCAAGATGGGGGCTCCTTGACAATTACCAGGTGACATCCAGCACTTTCTCAAAAGTCACCAACTGTGTCATTGAAAAGGGTTTCTCAAATTTCTTTGATAAAGGACCCGTTTACCCCCCTTACCACATTACAATTTCTAGTAATGGAGATATGTTAAAGTTTACAGACTTCAACGAAAAGTCATAGAAGAGCTGAAAACAGAGATATATAAAGTATTTTAGGATTGGTTTCAACAGAGAAACTCGAACGAGTTATGAAAAACTTTCAGTTGAAATGGCAAACATTTTAAGAAATTCACCTTTCAATTTCCTTTCTTCTCACTCATAACTGAGACATCCTTTTTAACATATATCAGCAAGATCAAGATTAGAATGAACTGTGGCATGGATCACGTGTCAAAATGATTAAAAATATGAGAGTATTCATGATTCTCAAATCTGTTAGAAACTAACACAATACTTTATTTTCCATCTCCATGGGAAACTGCTCTCATCACACAATTAGTTGAACGTGTAATTTCCCAAAAAGCTGCTTGTCATTTTGGTTGAATAAGCATACATGAATTCTTTTTCGCCAGTGGTAATGGAACCTCACTGATTCCAAAATGACAGTATTAAAAAAAAAAAAAAAAAGAGAAAAAGTGCAAATAGTGTTACACTTATCTATCCTTATATTATAATTTTTATAGATTAAAAAAAAAAATCACGTAGCATGATTTGAGGAGTTTATCCTAGTAAATGGCATATGCTTCCAAAAACAGTGGGGTGGGTGAGAAGGTTGCTTTATTAACTAGGTAGTTTTATATATATATAAATGGTTATTCCAATTAATCAGGAATACTATGAAATGAAATTTGAGAAAAATTATTTTTTACAACAACCAAAGTTCAATAATATGTTTCTGCTTTACATAAACTTGTGGCTATATGAACCATTTACGAGCAGAATATTCCTTATCTACAAATTTTTTATATAATCAATATATCAAAAATTCCAGTCCAGTCCTAAATTTCCAAGTTAGCAGGATACTGTATTTTTACGTAAATGAAATAACATTTTACTGATTATTAAACATGAATACTTATGTCAACATGCCAACAAATAAGGCATTTAAGTTGGAACTAATTTTGATATTTTTTATTAATTTTTTAAAATGGGCACTTTTGCAGATTTTTTTGCTTATGTTGTCAACGTACAAGTTTATTACAATTTTGATCTCCAACAAAAACATATATATAAATTTACTGAGATAATATTCCATAATTTTACACCAGTAAAAAACATTATCAAAACATTTTACCTAAAAGATAAATTTTCCTTGCATTTTTAACTGTCCTAAAAACTAGGACGACGGTAAGATCCACTACTACCAAATCGCCATCAGTTTGTAATGGGATAATCTGTTCTGTCTCTGTTATATTCCAAACATTGCTATTATATAACTAACTCAGGCACTTTAGTCTAGCTGGCAGGTGTATATCACGTAACAGACAGGTGTGTGAAATGTGGGGGAGGGGGTTGAGTAAATGTTTCAAACATTGACTCATGAAGTCAGTTTGTATTCTGAAACTCATCAAAGTAGACTAAGTTTCTCTTGTTTTCGCATGCTTGAATTTTAGAGAAGAGTAAAATTCCAAAGACACAAAAGAAGAAACCAACTAAGAAACTCATGAATGAGACATTATCTCATACAAGTGTCCACAATTTGCTGTCAATAATTACAAACCCTGAGTTACATAAGATTTACATAGATAAATCTCTTTATTTCCCATGAATTATTATCCGTTCTTGGAAATAAAACCTTCTCCGCTACAGGTACTGTTAGAGAACCAGGATGTCTAAATGACCCTTTATAACCTCTAAAACAATGTCAAAAATGGAATGCGGCTCTTCAGGTAGCAGTTTTCATTCAAAAAACTATAGTTGCAGCAGTTCGATAGAATGACAGTTGTGTTGTTTCAGTACTGTCCAATTTCAAAGAAGCAAAAAGTGTATCAACCATAGAAAGAACAGTAAAAGGTGGCAGAAAACGGGTGGCCTGGTCCTAGTGTCTCAGTGATCCCACTCTGGGCACACCTCATGTTCGCCATTCAATTTTAGGCAAGATTTCAAGGTAAAAATTTAAAACTAATATAGAATAAGGAGATTAGAATACAGTCAAAAAAATAACATCGGAATTTCTTTTCGAACAATTCCTCTTATATCCTAAAAAAATCTGGAAGATTTCTTTGAAAAATGAGGGACTTTAAAAACTAAACATGAGTAAAATATATGAACTGGTTTAATGTGCATAGCATTCTACAATAAATATAAAAACATAGTTAGCCTATTTGATAATCATGCAGTAGCTAATGTTACTTCAGTACAAGGAAAGAAAGGCTATTGGCCTTTATTTATTAATGCATTTGAAACAGCATTTGTTGCTTCATGGAAGCACAATCAGTTATTTTGTGATGATAGTCTGAGCCGTCTTGATTTTCAAAGACGCATAACAGTTGCCTATTTGGGACTTTCTATTCCGAGAAAACCATATTTCCGAAAACTGAGGTTAATAAAGATTTTCTAAAGCTTTAAAATGAACATCTTACTGTGAAAAACCATTAGAATAGACAAAAGAAGATACCAGCTAAAAACTTGCACATCAAAACCAACAACTATCTGTAAAAAATGTAATGTTGGACTATGCTTAAGGTGTTTTCTCCCATTCCACTATGTAAGAATGATTAGCAGTGGATTATACCATTGTCCTATTTTTAGGACACGCTGTACTGATCAAACTAATAAAAATTTGGTACTTTTTTTATTTTATATGTAAACATAGACATAGAGAAACATATATTTAAGAATTTATAAAAAAAAAAAATTTTTTTTTCAATGCTTGGTATGATATGGGTTAATGTTCTATTTTGATAGCAATATGGAAACATTATTATTTAAAATATCAACAGAACTCCTCTAATTCAATCTAAATATACTACAGACATAAACATCGAAGAGCCATTACATTATGACCAACCTGTTAATAACATGTAGGACCACCTTTAGCCCTCAAAACTGCCAGCATTTGCCTGGCGTGGCATTGACTCCACAAGGTGCTGAAACGTAGTCTGAGGTATCTGGTACCAAGCGCTCACCAACTGGTACTGCAATTCCCGCAGACTACAAGAGGGTAGCGTGGCAGCACGAATTTGGTTTTCCAGGTGAAACCACAAATACTCTACTGAATTAATATCAGGTCAATTTAGAGGCCAAGACATGACTTGAAAGTCACTGGAATCACTTCATGATGATTCAACCCTCATGACATGGTGCATTATCCTGTTAGTAAACACCATTCCCCCGCCGGAAATAGTGTTGCCCTAAATGGGTGAACCTGGTCTGCAATGATGTTCATGTAGCACACAGATGTCAGGGATTGTTCTATGGGGATTAAGGGTCCTAATGTGCTCCATGAAAACATTACCCACACCATAATACCTCCGTCACCGGCTTGTCTCCGTCCAAATATGCATCTGGGAGCCAGGGTTTCATTTGGAAATCGGTGTATTAGCACACTTCCGTCAATATGATGGACCAGAAAATGTGATTCGTCGGACCACGCAACATTCTTGTGATGTCCAGTTCCAATGTTTCTTGACCCATTGCAGACACAGCTGGTGATGATGTGGCGTCAGTGCAGGGACATGCTTCGGCCTCTGGCTGCATAGGCCCATACACAGCAATGTACACTGCACAATGTGTTGAGAAACACTGTTTTTATCATCACTGTTGTAGTGGGTGGTGATTTTGGCTGTTGTAGCTCTTCGGACACCGCGAACAATGCGTAGTATCTCTGCTCTCTTTTGGAATCAATGTGCCGTCGACGACACACTGTTGACCGGTAACTTGCCGTTTCACCAGCCAACACCACTTTCGAAATGTTCTCACAACAAATGCACGTGAACAGCCCACTAAATGTGCCATTTCTGATATTGATGTTCCCAGTCACCAAGCTATAATGATTTGACTTTTATTGAAGTCTGATGAATCAGCTGCTTTTTCCCATTATGTTGCTAATCGTGCTATGTTTGGAAAGCCAATGAATAACTGCTTTACAAACTCCAACATCAGCCATGCACAGGCAGTGGTTTTGTTTCTGGGTGAGTCCACTGTTATAGATGGAGGGTGGTCATAGTGTAATGGCTCTTCAGTATACATACTAACTTTTGAACCATTTGAATTAGAAAAATACATTAAAGGGATTGTCCTTAATTATAATCCAAAAGTTTATAGAAGAATTATTCATAATAATTCTAGAAATTATTTGACCAATGCTTTATCTTTAATCTTAATATCTGAAGGGTATCTATTGACCGACACTTTACCTTTAATTTTAATATCCAAAAAGTATCTATCTATTTACAAGAAATTTATTAATTTTATAATCATCTTTCCAGAAAATTTATTGCATGATGTGTTTGGATATGTTTAAAAAAATGACAGGCAGACAAATACCTTCTTCTGTTATTAATGCTGCAACTTGACTTTTTCATCAATATTCACACAAGTATTATTAAGTTCTTCATATATATTAACTGGAGATGCCCTTAAACTGTCTCAGCTTCTCCAGTTTTACTGTTTTTTAAAAAGTTGACATGCTTAAAATGGTTCTTTTTCTTCCTGAGATGCGTTTCCAAGACATATTCAGCAAATATAGCACATTAAGTAGGTTAGTTTCTCTTGCTAATTCATTTGCACTTATCTTGCAACTTATAAAGGGCTGTAACACTCATTTATATCACAACAACAATGTTCTTTTACTACTCTAATAATCTTTAAAATATATTGTTGAGTTGTGGTTGCAAATCTGCTGATAAATGTATAACTTTGGTATGCTTAAGAGAGGTATTTGTTACACAGTGGCAATTATGAATAAAAAGAAAAGTTATTTTTCATTCGGTATTCCTGTTTGAAAGCTGTTCATTAAAAGTTATGCCTTCCAGGCCCTTGAATTATATCGATAGTTTATAAAAAATTCTCAACTCTTTTAGAGCATTAGGGAATTTATCCGACTATTAAGGCCAGCTCCTTTTTTTCTTTCAACCAAACAAACTGATGCAGCATAAAACATTCAGGAGATATTTCAATATTTCACATTTTTTTTAATGTTTAAATATGTACACTGGGTCAAAGCACAATACCTGTTTCATCAGCATCATAAATGTTTTCAGGACAGTACACTTTGGAGAATTTATCCCATTTTTCAACAACCATGTTGTTCCCTCAACAGGTACATCTTTTCCTTCACCATGAATGAGTTCATATCAACATTTTCTTTTTTCTACCATTAGCTACACTAGCTATACATTGTTACAAAATCCACTTTTTCATATTCTTCTGGCTAATTCTTCACTTTTCTGCCACATCAACAGGCCATTCACTGCCATATCTTTACACAAACATTTGTAAGCCAAACTCGTAATTCTTATTAAGTATTGAGATCTTTCTCTTTTCACATCCAATTCAGATTTTAATTTTGCTTTCATCTGCAAACTATATCATCATGATTCTTTAAAATATGAGAGAAAGGCTGAAAAGCATTCTCAAAAGCAGCATTCTGTTGGCCCTGTAAAGAAAGCTAGTCATAACGGTCTTAACAGATAGACTTTGTCCCTTAGAGATTATTACTGTTTTTACTAACCTGTGAAATTTTAAAACATTAAAAAATAAGTAATAACAAGTACACCTGCTTAAAGGTGATTAAATCAAAATTAAGCTGTTTGGTGAATTAACCCCTTACTTGGAGATATTTCTTTGTCATTTGGGAATTTCTGTAATATAGTACCATTATTTGGTGACTTCATACTTCATTTTAAAAAATTCAATCTATAAGGTTCTCATCATACAGACTTATTCATCACAATAAGAGAGGTACTTTCCAAGCTTTCATATACAAACAGGAGAGACTTCAGCAATTCAGTAACAATATTCATATGATAATATTAAGCTGCACCTACTGTATTTCTTTCCCAGTGTTCCATGGCATATGCTAATATTAACATATTCATTTCAATACCTTCTCTCTCCCTTTGTCATCAACTTTTAAGCTTGTTCTCAAGATTGAAATTTTTACTTCAAACTTCTCAAGTCATCCTTGATATTGACATTCACTACATACACATTGTTACAATTTAAGAAATTTTCCAGCTGGTTTCTGCAGCACGCAAATCTCATTAAGCATGATACAGAAAGCATACAGTTTATTGTACATCATCATTTACTTATTAATAAAGTTAATTAAATGTTAATTAAGCAGAATAAGGGAAGGGACGACATAACATCAAAATTATAATAATCTAAAAAAAATTAATGCAGAA
This sequence comes from Stegodyphus mimosarum, assembly GCA_000611955.2. Lineage (NCBI taxonomy): Eukaryota > Metazoa > Arthropoda > Arachnida > Araneae > Eresidae > Stegodyphus > Stegodyphus mimosarum. The sequence continues at coordinate 31,831 of KL812794.1, forward strand.
GCATTTTGGTACCGTTCTATGTGCTTGAATTTCGACAAGCCAAAATCCTGCATTACTGACCCCAATGCATGTAAAGAAGTAAATTAATTTTTAATAATGATTTCATCCAGTTGCAGATACTTTTTTAGAACAATATATTGTATTGTTAGAACTTACTAAGGTAATGAAAACCAATGTGCATAACACATGATTCAGTTGCATCAATTTCTTCTATTATCCATTGTGCATGATTTATATCCTTATCTTGCAGCTTATTATAATCAAATATCCATTCTTTATTCTGCCACTTCACAGAAGCCCCACATCTTAAAAGCCATTCAGCTGCAGCTCGATCTGGACCTACATCTAAGATTCGTTTGTGATCTACCCTGCAGAAGATTTAAGGAAAAATTACATTTGCAATGAATTCATACATTTTTTATTTCCAGAAAGAAATAAACTTTATAAAATCATCTTTTTATTTCCCACCATGCATATTCAAAATTTTTTTAAGGACTGAATTAGTTTATAGGAATTTACTTCTGAAATTTAACAGCTAGTAAATAACCATTTTCATTTTAACATTACAAGTAGTATGATGCCATAACTTTAATAAATTTAACCAATCAAATTCCCTTGCAGTTGGCTTGTTCAGCTGCTGCTAACTAATCTCAGAACAGAATAACATCATCTGGTGACTTTAAGCTTGGAGCCACTTGAGGGTAAAACACCATTATGAATTTAACACAAGAGTAAAATCATTATTCTTTACAATGATTCACTTACATGACTGATGAATACACAAAACAGTTTAAAGTATTTTCTCCCTCCTTTCAGCAGCCTTCATGGTATAATTGGAAGCACATTTGATGCATACTCAAGAGGTTCAGTGTTCGAGTCCTGGTGAGGGCATTGCACATTTTTCACGTTTTCTGCTTCAAAAAGACCTAATGACTCACAGTAGCACCCGAACTAAAAGGCGGTGGATAGTAATTTGTCACCATCAGGATTTGGTGACTGAGTTCCCTAATCCCCAGTTGCCCTTTAAAAGGGGGAGTATATATAAAGCATTTTCTCCCTCCTTTCCACGTGCCTTTGTAGTGTAATTGGAATTATACTCAACACGTATTTGAGAAGTCCAGTGTTCGAGTTCCAGTGAGGGCACTGCACATTTTTCACGTCTCTTGCTTAAAAAAATACCTAATGACTCTACACAGTTTAAGGAAACAACACTGATGAACAAGATTTTAGTTTAAAAATTGAGATTACCTAATGCTGCATTCAGCAGCCAAACAGCCTTAATGAAACCTATGCAAATAACACACAACTTTTTTTTTTAACATTCTGTTTGAACTTAGCTAAGCTGATGATTTAATAAAAAGTTCTGGTAGGTTCAATAAACTAGAAAGTATATATTAAGATTTAAAGATATATTTTTTACCATTTTTTATTGTTTTTTTCTGTTAGAAGATATATTAGTTATAGCTAAGTTTACAGTTAAAATTCTATATTCTCAGGTATTTACTTCTCATTAACAATTAAGAAAAATTCACTGTCCCCTTTTCTCAAAATGCTTTAAATTATCAGCACATTCTAATTTTTACATTTATGTTTCCATTGCTAAACTGTGCGTCTTTCAATTTTACATTTCTTTCGAGACAAAAATTATTTTCTGTATGCATTTTGACATTTCAGTAATGCATTCTAAGCATTAATTTCTACAGTGAAGCAGATTACGTAGTGTAGGCATATTTTTTCATAGTTGATTCATTAAACATTACCTTATCATTTTAATCATATTTAAAGGAAAATCCTACTCTAGATCCATGGATCAGAGCTGATGCACTTTTTAGAATGTTCAATTTCCACATTTTCTTAATCATCATGCACAATTTACTTTACAAAGAAACATATATCAATCACTGCCAAAGTGGCCAAAAGCTTGGAATACTTGACCATTCATCTGAGCTTTGGATGCAGGCAGATGCAATGAATTATCGAGGATATCTATAAACCTACTTACCTTAGAAATCTTCCACCTTTGGATCTTTCGACAGTTTCTGATTATCTCCATCCCCATTCCAAAAAGTCGCCATGTATTGGCAACTAATTTTTCACCAAGCTAGGATGCAAAAGACATTTTCAAAAAAGGCATTGCACTAAGAATGATATAAAACAGCAAACAATTAACAAGATTAAAAATGCAAGAAGAATCCACAATAAAACAATTACTTTTCCCTCCTTGCTGTTCTTCTCATGTACATAGCAATTTGTTTTATCTTTAAAAGAATCACAGAATTGTACAAATGTTGATCATTTAAGATGTACAACTTCATGGAATGTAAATTTCTGCACTTTCTATTGTTAGGCAAAAAGGCCATCATTTCTGAAGAAATGCAACACTTTCTTTTTTATAATCTGGCAAACTCCACAGGTGCATTAGAATTGCTTACATAAAAAAATACATCCTAATACAGCACACACTAATTAGAAAAAGATGAAGATGGAAACCTGATCTCATTCGCTATGCATACACAAATACTTAGGTTTCCATATAAATACATTTTGGCAACATCATGGGTACTGCATTGCCATGGGAATACTTTTCAGAGGTGAATGGATAATCAGAAAGAACTCATTTTTAATGCATATAACTTTTGCAAGTTTTAACACAATCTGTTATATTAGTAAACTAACATAAATATTTTCCCAGTCACCATTAAACTCATATAATATACTAGGCTTATTATAAAAGCTCTTCATGTGAAATTACCAAGTGATAAACTCTCAATTCAATATCAAAAAGAACTTAATAAAATGTTAAATTCACATGATTATACATACCATCAAATTTAGCAATCAGTTTTGATTTAAAAACTTCAGAATTTTTTGCCACATTTTACTACATGAAAAACTTTCTTTCAAGTACTTTTGCTACTCTCAGATTATTTACCCAACTCTAAAAAACATCACCAGGCAAACAGCTATGTTGCCAAAGTAAGCAACACAGCCCTTTGCCCATTTTATAAAAATGTATTTATTGGGCAACCTACTAATGGTCGTGCACATATTACACCAATGTGTAATGCCACTTTCTAGGCAATGGTGGTAACGCATGTGCTTTTGAAAAATTACTGGGACACATTTGTGGATTTTGCTTGTTGTGATTAGTGTGTGGAGTTTTTTTTCCCTGTAACAAACTGCAATATTACTGTGGGACTTGCTCGCTAATGAAAATGAAAGTGTTGCATGTTTTCAGAAATCTGCCATTTTACCTATTAGAAGAAAGTGGAGGAATATGCATTCTATGAAGTTGAGTCATGCAATTTTCCGATTTTTTTTAAAGTTAAAATGGATCAGTGGTATATGGTGAGAAGTGTCAAGTTGCTCAGCAATGCCAAGTATTCTGCAATTCTCTGACGTATTTTGAAGTTAAAACAGATTGCTGTGTACATGGTCAGAAGACCAGGAAAAAAGAAAGTTAAATGTTTTACTATGGATGTTTGTTGCATTTTTATGTAATTTTGTTTCTTATGAATGTTTGTTTTCGTAATTTTCACTATTTAATTTGCATTAGTTAAGTGAAATATTAGTTGCCAATGATTGGTGACTTTGCAAGAAAGCAGATAATACAAGAATACCACACTTGTCTATGCATTTCTGATTGTAAAGAATGATTTTTCTTTCTTTTCATAAACAATTCTAGTTAAATTATGAATTTTGTAGCTTGCTTCAAATTTGTTTGTAGTCATCAAATTTGGTCAATATACGACACACATGATGAAATTAAGCCAAAACATTTTTATATACATATATTTTGGATTCTAGATCAGTTTAAATCTAGTAAAATGATATGCAGACACAATTGTATTTGAGCTTCACTTACTGTTTAGGCCAGACAGAAAAATTCTATTCTCCCCACAACAACTCAAGAACTGAAAATCTTAGACAACATCAATCAATATATTGTCACTGGCCACAGTATAACTTCCTAGCCAGCAGGTGTTTAAAAGTTATGTACAGGAATCTCAGTTAGTCTGAAGAAAAAACTGTATTTAGAAGACACCTGCTTAATACTACCAAGTATTATATAAAACATTTCTAGACTTAATAAATGGGAGGGGGGAATTTTTTAATTTAATTTATTTTTTGCTTTGTGGTCCAGATATTGAACGTCTGAATTTCAGACATAGCACTATATTTTATTCATATGTCTTAAATAGAAACCTGCCTTGATCAATGACTTAAATGTTAATTTTTTAAAATAAATACGATAAGCCTTAAATTAATCCACTTATTCCTATAATGACGATTTAACCTAACCACCACCAAATATCATTAAATTATCACAAATTAAGCAGCAACGACTCACATGTGCATAAATCTCGTACTATGAATTTAACCATCACAGCACATTACAATAAACCCATTTTAAGTCTGCGTCTTTAACTAAAATGAAGAAATTTCTTCAATTCTAGTTCATAAAGCAAATGGGCCATCTCAGAAAGCTTAACTTACTAACATTTAAACATGGTTTTTAGCATGTCAGCCTAGAATATTTATTTCATACGAGTCCAAATTTTGAAAATATTATCTTGATACATGACTTGCAAGACATGGAGCAATATTTTTTGTATAATCTTTTGAAAAGCATTTTGTTTGTGCTTTTTAATTGCTGAATTTCAGTCTAACTATTTCATATGATAAGAATAGTATTTCTTCCAGATGGTATGAAGTAAATTAATGCAAAGAATTTGAATTGGGAGAAGTAAAGCTTCAATGGCACAAGCACAAATTCATCATAGCAAAAAACTAAGTTGAAAATGTGTAACGTGTGTCGACAAACTTTACAGGAATACAGACAGGCCTTGAACTTCATCTACAAATGTGATCCAAAACTGCCAGCAACATATGAGAACCTGTCAGAGTACTATAATGAATGATTTCAAAATGTGAATTCTTTACATAAAACTTTGATTTCTTATTTCTTTAACATTAGAAATATCTTTAAGTTGCTAGCATTATGTTAAAAAATCCATCTCATGATGTGAGAAGGTAATGGAAACTCTCATTGGAACATTTTATTTAAAAATTATAATCCAGACTGTTAAACAAATCAGAAACATTTCAAAATATCTCAGTACAAAGTCTTATTCAATGCAGATTTTCTGCTTTACTTTTTTACTTACTAATGGTTGCCCAAAATATCCAAAAACCAAACTTTATCAAATCCCTTAGTTTTTAGCATAATAATAATGCTAGCCACAAAATGGACAATCCTAGAAACTCTCCTTATGACAAAAATAAAATAATATCTTCTAACAGAAGCGATTGCAAATTTACTTCTACTTTAAAAACTAAATATTATTCCAAAACAGTTAATAACACTAACCCCAATAAAATTTTTTTTGAATTCTTTTGCACATTGAGAGAGCTTGAGAACATCTTCAGAAGCACTAAATTATTCTAATTAACATTTTTTATCAATAACAGCTTGCAAAAGCAAAAAAGTGAGGTAATTCCAAATGGAGAAATATACATCAGATTCATAATTTTCAAAGAAATTAGTACATTCCAAAATAATATTTAAACCTATGCCTAGTTTGATATCCTATTCTGGTACTCTGCCAGCCAAGAGGTGAAAACCAGATTCCTCGCCGTTTGCCTGAAATCAAGCAGTTAAAGATATAGTCAGTATTTAGGAGGGTGACTACTATGAAGACTTACTGCACACTTCGCTTCTCGGTACTCCTTGCGCTCTTTTTAAGTTTTAAAATAATAAATGTGACATTTATGAATTGCTATATGGAAATATAATAGCACAGATATTTAAAATAAAGTAATAATTTATCAGATATTTAAAAATGATAATGATTATTTGTGAAATGAAAAATTTTTCTGTAAAATAAAAAATATCAAACCATATTGCAGAATAAAAATTTCAACAGATAAATAACAGATGCCTGTGGTACTCTTTTGTTCTAGGTTATTGTATGAGGATACCTCTTTACTAGCCATGAATAACCAATTAAATTTTTAATATTTGATAGATTTCGGATTCAGCAAGCAGATCAGGAAGTGAAAAAGTTGGCTGGTCACAGCTATAAGAAAATGGGAAACAAAATATCAAATAGGTGTGACATGAGATCACAGCATTGTATGCACAGATAAAAGAAAGAAGTGAGCAGGTAACATAATATCAGGTATATGCTTTAAAAAAATTTTTCTTTTTACTTTTCTTAAAGTCAAATTAAATATTAAAGTCAAATAAATTTAAAATACATCTGCAAATCATACCTGTGTGACCTCATAGTCTGTAAGGTCTTACAAATCGCCATATGCTGTTAATTTTTTTGCTTACAATAACGAAAATAATGTGAAACGTAAGAAATTTACAAAAAATAGAAAACCCAAAATATTAATTCGGTATTTCTTGCATGACAGTGAAAAAATTTGGAATAGCATCAATTCCTTTCCATAACATGAAGGCAAAAAAGATTTCTTTTTTATTTATTTATTTTTTGTCTTTTTCCTTTAACCCATTCATATATAGTTATGCTTGAAATGAAATGAATAATGTGTTCCTAAATTAGAAAAACACCATAACTATCATATTAAATGTACACAAAGCGGTAGCACTTCCGCAAAGCGCCCGTTGGCGCTTCGGCAAAGAACCCGTTGGCGCCGTTGCAGTTATACTCCGCCAAGCTCACGGAAGCCTCGTAAACGTGATATTTAGTGCATATAAACAAAATAAGTTAAATAATAAATGACATAAATTCAGGTTAGCAGAGAAAACAATACATAAAAGCATATGGATGTAAAATTAACCGATTAAACGTGATATACGAAAATAAATTTGTATTAAATTAAAATAAACACGGAAAACAATATATTAAGCTTAACGAAGTGAAATAATAATCTAATAATGAGATCTTTATAATAATGAACTCTTTTCTTGACAAAGTTACCTATTTAATGGAAAAAATTAGTAAAATTCGGATCTGTCTTTGAATATCTTTCAATATTATAAAATTCCAAAATATTCCTGTTTTTAACAGTGCAGTTTCTAAGGCAATTATAAAAGCATATAATCAAAAAGTACTTTTATAGTTTATATCTTCATTGTGTAATTTCAAAGTACTTCCAAAACTATGAAAATCTATTATCAACACATAAATGAAATCAGCAAACATTCTCATTTTAAATAGAAACTGAATTGCAACTATCTGATTACATGAAAGTTTTTTTAGTAATAAATTATATTCTTCTCATATATTTTTTTTATTTTATAAATGTATTGCGCAAAAAATCAAAATATTCGAGTTTCCGATTATCATTCACCCCCTCTCGACGTTATTTTCTTCCGCGAACAAGCATCTGTCTCCGAAAACTTCACTATGAAAATGTTTCTATCTATTCATTGTTAAAAATTCGTGAAAATCCGAATAAATATTTAAAAATATTTGAAGAAAAGTTTACATCTGTAAATTCGAATAGCGAAGGTGGTAATTGAACAAAAATCAACGTAAGAGCAATGGTTGCAACCTTCGAAAAAACAAATCTGTTGAATCTGACGGGTTTACCAGGTTTGAACTATTATCGCCAATGTTGGCGGTGTTTACATTTACCGGGCGCTTTGCGGAAGAAAACCCCACAAAGATATTCTGGTTAAAGCTATTCTGGTTAAATATCTGATACGTTACACATTGCCAAATCATTTCAAATTTATCGCCCAAGTATTGACAGTTCTATTTCACCCAAAATATGACAATCCAAATAAAGAGTATAATAAATTTCTCAACTTATTAAATACTGTATTTAACCACTTATAGAAACATCGGGTTCCAAATCCGGCTAAAGCAGTTCTGCAATTCGTAAAATTTTGTATCATTGTTTTTTTAACTTTATCGTCACCATCCAAGATGCTAAACACAAGTTTAAAAACCTTACGCTAACATCACAAAAAAATACAAAAAATGCAGTGTACTTTGCTTCTACGTTTTTACGCCCGCAGGATTGATAGTCAATGGATGTGATTATTTATAAATGATCTAGAGGCATCAGATCGAAATACATTACTCCGTTTTTCACTTTTAGAAGAGTCGGAAGCTGGTTGTAATATTCGATGTTGCAGTCTTTCTGTACACATTGGGGGGAGAAAAATCATCCGTGCTTGTCTCTTATGCTGATGAGTTTTACAGATATCTGAGACCCTGATAGAGGAAGTTTACCGATGACGTCACAAAAAGT
>KK113515.1:0-46117 GCA_000611955.2 Stegodyphus mimosarum
GTGTGTACATGTACTGTATATCCGAGGCGTCGCATCGGACGTGCTGAACGGCCAGGGGATACTTCCAAGTACAGGTGTAGAATACATGTGGACGTATAGCTCTAGTGGAGCTCTTCTCTGGCCAACCTTAGATAAGGGTGGACGTGGTGCTGTACTGATTAATCTTTACGGCAAAGGGACAGTGCCCACGTCCACCGTCACTTATCACTTATCAAGCATCTTGTAAGTTTTTTGTTTCGGAAGAAAAGGAACCTTAGATAGGGTTCTTCCGAAATCGTTTTTGCATACATCAGTGCCAGTCGGGTACTGAATTTTGCTTACTTTTGTGCACTGCTTTCCGTTAAAAAACGTACAAAAAATATGTGTTAAACACTGCTGTCCTCAACAAAATATAGAAAGAAATTGTTTAAGAAGAAAAAGGGGGAAAAACTATGTAGAAAGCATGAAATAGTTTAAACTGTCTGTTATATATGTGCTAAAAGCTATATATGTGCATAATGGCGTAGAAAAATGATTGCATAGATGTTCGTTTATAATGATAAGCAAACTTAGCAGCCGTGGCGGTTTAATAAGAAGCAATCGCGGCAGATTTAGATTTTCAATTTTATTACTCCCTTGTACGAAGTAAAACGGAAGTATTGTAATCGCAAAAAATTTCGGGTATCATATTTCGAGGCAAATATCCATTTTGACCGCCATCGAATGCAATTTAACGACGTTTTTGCCTGACATCCGTACGAAAAAACGTAATAAAGGACTCAAGGACAGAATAAAGGACCCTTTCCCCCCAAAAAAAATTATAAAATTGATTTAAAAGGAATTCTGAAGAGATTTTTTCGTGGCGTCTGTGCGTGCGTACGTATTAAGTATGTATCTCGCATAATAATGGCGGCTGCTATAGTCATGCTTCGGGTTGGTTTCGTTTACATTCTAATCGGTGTTTTCTGCGGCATTGAGCGTTTATAAGACTCTCATTGTAATTTTAATACTTAGCATAAATGATTTTCTACTTTGTACATAAAAAAATAACAAGGACAGCAAACAACTGCTTCAAATTCAATGAAATCTAGGTACATGGAAATGTGTAAATGAACAGTTATACGATATGGTAAAACCTAGAACAGTGGTGAAAGTTTCAACAGTATTTGATATGTGCTTTCAAAGTCGCTGTAATTTTATTTAACAATAAGATAGCTGATTCGTACGCTGTATGGCGGCCATGGTAAGTGGTGATGTCACGTTCCTGACGTTTCGTTGGCTTCATTTTTTGTGACGTCATCCTTACTCCATCTGTTTTAACCTCCTTCTTTGCTTACTTGTGCCAGAAACTGCATGTTTTAAAAACTTTCTACGTATATAAATACTTCTTAGCGACATTTTGAGACATTTCGATGGCAACGTATTTTTAACAACTGCAACAATGACATAGTTATTGAAAGACATTTTAACATCAAATATTTTGCTCCTCGAATATTATATTTATAAAAGTTTCGCCCCCCTTTTTTTTATTGTTTACAATTTGTGTCGAGATAAATAAGTGTCACTGTTTTCTTAAATTAGTTTATTCTGCATATTGCGGAAATTTATTTAATATTTCCTCGGTAACATCATTTAATTATGTTCCAAATTGTAATATTATATCACTCATTAGTGTAACAAAGTGAGTGATTTATACAGAGGCTGTTCGCACATTTTTTAGACGATGTATATTGTTTTCACAAAACTAGATTACATAAAATTCTTGTGTTTTAAATGTTCTATTTGACATCCCTTATTCTGAACTATCTTTCGACACCGCAATTTCCGGGATAATAATGCCTTTTGAAGTGTCAGAAGAGGTATTCTATCCCATTCCTCCCGAACAACTTTCCGGAGTCCTGTTAGGGTTTGGGGACAACGTTTGGATAATAAAGTTTTTAAAAGTCTGCTAAAAGATTGAGTAGGGATATCGGTGAAGGGTATGGCCTCGATACCAGTTTTTTGTTCCATTTCTTTTAGGGAATTTACAGTGGATTTTGGTGTGCGACTTCTAGCTTTGTCCCGATGGAGTCTCACAGATGGATGGCCCTGTCGGTAAAGCGATGGTATTTCATTCAGAAAAATTGGCAATAAAATATGTTCCCGATAGTATTTGGAGTTCATCTTGACATTTTTTTTCACTCTCTTTATTTTTAACTTGCCATTATAAGAAAAACCAGCAACGATCATGAATCCCTTAGAAAAACTTTCTTTCAATTCTTCGAACCATGTACTTAAATTTTTTTCTCCCCTTTTATGATAATAAATGGCTCTTTTTTTTGTTACTGTCATTTAAATACACCCATGCGTCATCTTTTGTGACAGTTGTTTTCCATTTTTCTTTGGATAAGCGTTTCTCGTATAGAATTCTGCAGCGTGTCCCGCGTCGAGCGATATGCTTCGGAAGAAGACGTTGCACATTGCGTTTTTTCGCTTTCTTAAGATTTAAATCGACGTTTATCATTTTGTTTACAGTGGACACCGAGCATTTTAATGATTTTGCAACTGTCCTTTGACTAGGGGGACTTTCTTTTAACGTTAAACAACGTACCTTCGCAATAGTCGAAGATGTCCGTTTTTTCCTTGGATACTTGTTTGGAGTTTTTGTCCCACTCGAGGTTCCAATTGGACGTTTTTTTCCTTTCTTGTCGATGATATTACCTATCGACGCTTTAGATATTACAAAACCTTGACTCTCACATCGTTTTTGGATACGGAGTATGCCTATTTCTCTTCGGAAAGAGCGTCAATGTAGCCTTCGAACCACTGCTTTGTTAAATTCGCCATTTTAAATAAAAACGAAACTTTCGAGCCACAGACGATCATTTTGACTTTTAAAAACATAGTACAATTGCAATTACTTCATTTGTAGGAAACGATTTTTTATTACCGCTTGCCAAAATCGTCTAAAAAATGTGCGGACAGCCTCTGTAAAACAGTGTACACGTTTTAATAATAACTTGCTATATTTTTATGGGAATATGTTTTATAAATGTTTATGTAGCTGTATAATTAATAAAAGACGTATCTACTAAAGTCAAATGATACGTATTTCGGCTCCAGGTATTTTTCATTGCTTTTCTTTTCATCCATTACAATCTATATGCCTGTGGGGTTTTACTTAATTTAATTCAGTTTTCAGTTCTTGAACTCATCAAACACTAACAAGCGAATAATCGCTTAAGTATATCAACAGAGACGTAAGACTTAAGAAGGGTTAACCACCCTTTATTTCTCAGAATAAATACAATCAGTTCCTAACTCGGAACGTACAGCAAAGCCTCCACTTGGGCTTGAACTTAAATGAATAAGAAATTAAACTTAACTAAGCTTAACTGAAGCTAACTGAAGGGTATAGCCGAAGCTATCAGGATTCTTAGTAGTTGGCCCCTAAATATTAATTAAATCGGCGAAGCCAAACAAGGGCCTAAAGTATGGCCGAGCGTAGAAATATCTAAGAGAGACGTAGCCAAAAGGCAAACGCGCGCTAGTCAGAAACTCAGACTCTCTCTCTTTAAGTCGGTGAAACATCGACTTAAATAGAAGAAAAAGAAATTACAAAGAAATTACATTCTGGTAGGAAATTGTAAGCTGAAACTAGAAAGATAAAAAAGAAGCATAAACTTCAAATAACTGTTAATAAAATTAGGATAAACCGTACATGCCGATAGATAAATGCGATGAAAGACACTGAGTGTCACAGTTTTCTTAAGTTGAGTGTATCCTCCTCATTGTTGAGTGTATCCTCCTCATTGTCGCCTACTCTCGCCATTTTTATTGTCATTGTGTCGCGCCCGAGGATGGAATTTCTTTCTCAGCATTGTTACAGACACCTCTTCTTTCCTACATGCACGGTTTGGCACGCTCTGTGATTGGGTTCTTTGTTATTTTGTTTTAATGAGTGCGGAGGATGCTTCGTTCTGTTAAAACATCTCGTTTTTCGTAAGAAGAAATGCTCCAACTGACATTGTGACTCTTGGGTGTTACATTTTAGCGAAAGAAACGTGTATAGCGAAATCGCTCCAAAATTTTGAACCGTTACTTAACATTAATGCTTTCATGCATTCATAAGGTATTTTTTCCCTCTTTTCCACATGCCTTCGTGATGTAATTGGAATCATACTCGACGCATATTCGAGAGGTTCACGGCTTGAGTCCCGGCGAGGGCATTGCACATTTGTCACGTCTCCTGCTTCCCCCCCAAAAAAAACACATGTAAAATTATTTTCTTCCTTCTTTTCGTATGCTGCCTTAAGTGTAACTGGAAGCATACTTGACGAGTATATGAACGTCCAGGCCTTGAGTTCCGGCGAGGGCAATGCACATACAATTTTGACGTCAGCTGCCTTTTTCATTAACCCCACGCCAAAAAAATAATGAATAAAAAAAATCTGAAAGCTTTCAGTTTTTACATTACGCCCAAAGAGGCTTTTTTTAACGTTTTGCTTGTTACCTTTATATTAATTTAATAAATATCATGTTCTTTGCACTTAAACCATAAAATTCAGTACAACAGCAATATCGCAAAATAATTTTAAAATGAGTTTAAAATTATTTAGAATCTTTAGAATTTTCGATACACAGTCTCGCGCGCCTGGAGATAACTTTTTTTTATCCAGTACAGTGTTGCCATGCTTCGTTGAGTTTTGTTCCTCAAAAATTCCTCAAAGTTTTACAAAATATGAAATAGATAATAAAAGAAATTTTAAATTTGGGTCTCCAGATGCCCATATTCGGGTAGAAACGTACGTTATTCAAAATTGGATGGCTCTATGTACCGTTGTTTTATCCCATTTGGAGAAATATACATACATTTATGAAGATTCTTCATTATATAATTTCCTTAATACAGGGTTGTAATATTTGGTGGCAACAGTCTGAAAAGTGGATCGACTCAAAATGCCAAAACGAAATTAATAACCCTCTGGGATAACACCCATTGGGGTTTAAAAAAAACATAAAGACAAGCGGCGCCTGAATCAAAAGGTGGCGGACCATAACTCGTCACCACGAAGATTTCAAGATTTGACAAATGGATTTCCTCATCTGCACTTTCCTTTTAAAAGGGGCAGTATATAAAATATTTTCTCCCTCCTTTCCGCAGTTGGAAGCATACTTGACGCGTACTCGAGAGGTCCAGGGCTCGAATCCCGCTGAGAGCAGTGCACATTTTTCAAGTCATCTGCTTCAAAAACAAAAAAAAATCTAATGATTGTACACATTTGCTGTTCCCATGACTTGTCAAGTGCTGCTATTGCGTGAAACAGAACGGTCTTTCATTTGTCTTATACGAAACATCGGGTAGTTGTTTTTAAAGTGTTGCCGTTCGGCAAGGAATAAGATCTTAATTTATCTCTTAAATTCAATGAATCCGTAAATGCGTAACAGCCCGAATGATTTGAAAGTAATAAACGTATTTCTTAGTAATTTAAATAGTTGTTTTATTTTCAATAATATCTCTAACGGGGTTATTTAAAATACCTTTAATTCATGACCGATGATTTTTTATTAAGCATTATTTTATTTATTATTATTTTTATGAATCAGTTATTTATAATTTCAGCTTTACTATCACTTATCCTTTCCGTGTCATCACCAGAATGCAAATCAGTTTAAGAACACTTAAAGTCGAGGTTCTTCAATGTTAAGACAGACCGTGTTTCTGCCGCTCGAGGCCACGCGGCTAGCTTCGCCAGCTCTGTTAAAATTGTATTTCTTCGGCTTAGCGTTACTGTCGACGACATTTAAATTGTTACGCCGGTGAGAAGCTGAGCCAACTTCACGTTAAATCAGTTGTGCAGTCTTTGACTGCTAGACTTAGTTTAACTTTTGAAATTGAGTGCATTTTGAAAGCCGGAGATGTGAAAAATGAGCAATGCCCTCGACGGGACTCGAGCGAGGGACCTTTCGAATACGCGCCGAGTGTGCTGACTATCACACCACAAAGGCATGCTAAGAAGGCGGGAGAAATACCTTATAACTGTTATTTTAAGTTACATCGCGACAGGTGGTGGCTGATTTTGTCAAGCATGAGACGTGTATTTATGTAAAAATTCTGATTTAATGAAAAGTTTGTTTGAAACCTTTTTCAAACATTCTGTTGTTACTCCAGGCACAGCGATAATTCGCTTCAAGTCTGTTCGCGCTTTCGGTGGTACATGTTTGGGTGGAAGACTACGTTATTCAAAATTTGTTAGCTGTTTAGTTGCTTCGTTTTTGCACAATGCGAGAAACATACATACATTCAAGCAGATTCTTCGTTATTTAGATTCTTTAAATATAACACTAACGTCCTTTTTGGTCTTTATTAAAAAAATAAAAGGTAATAATAATAAAATAAAAAATATTTAAAAAACCGTTTAAACATATGTCGGGCCCTGTGTGTGTATGTGTGCGACTGAGCTCATGAATCGTAAAAGTGTTCCAGTAACATCATCGATGACAGAAGACTGCTGTCGAACGCTTACTGAAACATTATCAAGCATAAACAGATGAGAAACTTTCTGAGGAAAATGATAAATCTGTGTAGAGGAGAAACACACCCGTACGATAAGGCATAAAATGCTCTTTTTATGTTCGGAATTCCAGTAATTCATTTTGAGTGTCGAAAGTAAGAGATGCGTTTCGTATTTTGTTCATTCCAGTCAAAAAGTTATTAAATGCAGTTTGGAAATAAGCAGTTTATAAACGAATGTTTGACTGATAACTTCACACTGTCTGATGCTATGAATAAGGTTTTAGTTCTATTTCTGTTTAATATTATAGAAGAATGTGTTTCGCTTTTTATTAAAGCTCGATTAAGCTAGTAAACTTTCAATGATGTTTTCAGATATACTTTCTGATCATTATTAGCCTAGCGGTTTGAGGCCAAAACAAAATTTATAAGTTCTATGTGCACCTGACAAGAAAATGTATAAATCATTTCAAACTGAATAAAATCAGTTCATTTTTTCCAAGCGACCAAAGCTGTATGTAAGTAAAGCGTCGACACTTCAATGGGAGAAATTGCGCTTCGAAACGACCGCAGCGCTCGTAGCGGTGGCGATGTGGAAACACAATCAGTAAAACTGCCCATGCTCCTTTTCTTTTCAGTCATTGGTTGTTTTGATTTGGTTGTTTGTTTGATTCTACCCAAATCTTGTTAGCTTCTAACGTGCTTTGGTTGTGTTATTTATAACTTATTAATTTTGTACTTTTTAATTACAAAAGGCTCTTTTCAGAACCATTTTTTTTTTTAATTTTCTATAATGGCGTATCGATACTGCGGATTAAGGACTGCAAGAGTAAGATTTCGTCGAAATCTAATGGAATACACTTCCACACGTTTCCTTGAGAGTACTTAAGGAAGTAATAAAGAACAGTTTTAGGATATGTATTGTTGAAATTAAAGGTAAAAAATCTGATAATTAAAAGAATTATTCCCCTGTATTTTATAATAACGCAGGTACAAGTTTTAAATAATATTTTAAAAAATCTTTTTTTTTATTCCCTTTCAGAAATATTCAGAGAAAGTTATGTACTATTTAATGTATTTCACTATTAAAATAAAAAGAGCGCTAATTTGAAATGGACCGAATTGAGCATTAATTACAAATTGACTTAGATTTTTTTCATTTAAAAGATGCCTCAGAAGCTAAAAAAATCATGTCATATTTGAGAAAGTATTTTAGGTAGAAGCTCTGTAAGTGGAGAAGAAATAATGCATAATTTTAATGTTAATAACAATAAACTTTGCTTAAAAATGTATTCTTTTCGTACACTTAGGACTCTGAAATACTGCACAAATAGAAAATATATACATTTATATATATAATTACGACGCAATTGCAAAATATTTACATCCAATCGTGTCAAAACTCATTGCGGCCTCTCCATGTTACTTCCAACCTCGATGACGTCACTGCAGGGCAGAGGAGGAGGGGAAGAGATTTAGTTTACATCGCCACCACTGCAGTGCACTGGCGCTGCAATTTGTCGTCATGTTATAGTATGGGAGTGCCGACGCTTTACTTACATACAGCTTTGCAAGCGACAACCAATTCATAAACAAATTTTTGTTGCCAAACTAGGAAAGGAAAACGTTTGACCCTTCAGGTATGCGTACTACGTCATGATTTAAATTTAACTTAATATAACAACTTTTTTCCAACATCCATGAAAGAATTAACCTAGCAGTAACATATCGATTTAGTTATCCTAACCTAAAACAAAAAAGTTCCCAACAGCAACTGTGCGCTTAAAATGCTGACATTAACGAAAATGTTTTGGTGTATAATTGGCATCACATGAAATCGCGTGCTTTCTTCAACGTCAGAACATGACCTTATGCAGTAATAATATATTTATTGTTTGGCAATGCTATTTTTTATTTCATATTTTGTAAAATTTACAAATTTTTGATTAAGAAATTCTACAATTTGAAAGCGAGCTCTGGCAATTATTTTCGAAGTAAAGCAGAGTTTGATCTCCAGCGGGCGAGACTGTTGCCACTCGGAAAAATGAAGGCGAAAATGAGCGTTTTCAGAGTTTTTAATTAATATCTCGACGGATTCAAGTCGTACGAAGATGAAAATGGTCGAAATGGCTTCCGACGAATTTTTGGAATCCGGGGGTTCCTCTCTGGAAACTGAACTCCTCTCCATGCTGGAGGAGATAGTGCCCATAAACAAGCAGACAGACAGACGCACACAGATTTTTAATAGTATAGAATAATATTATCAACAGCAAGTCCATAAACAAGCAGACAGACAGACAATATTATCAACAGCAAGCATGGGTTAGCGTAGATGTTTTATAAAACGTTATCGATTTTGAGGGCGAATTATATACTACATTTCTTTCCTTTCGAAAGGAAAAACGTCATTTCAAATTCCGAGGAGAATTTTAAGAAGTAAAGCTGTATTTTAATGCTGTGTTTTAATGTGCAAACTTTCTTCGCAGTTTAAATTTACTTTTTTGAGTGAAATGATCCGCATTGATGGTATAAAAGTTTATATTTTCCTTTCATGTAATGGAGACTACATTATGCTTTGATGAGAGGAAGCCTATTAATTCTAGGGTTTGGGAAAGCGGAAATAAATATTCTTTTTCACATAGTATTTGACCGGTCGATTTCAGTTGCAAAAGTAAACTGAATTTGTATCTGCTTCTCAACTCCTGTCGTTTGTAAGTACGATTAAAGTCTTTTCCGTTTGATGCATTTAGGTTGCATATCAGTGTCTTTTAATGATTCTGTTCTTTTTTGCCGTTAACCAGTAAAAGAAAAACTTGGAAGTGACACGTGACAGGTCGTGTGGTCGATCTGAAGCAGGTCATTGAGAAAGTGTTTATTTTTTTCCCTGTTAATTTTCCGTGCAAGTATGTTAATGTACGAACGACATCGAGAGTAACAAATTACACATCTAAGGGATGACCGAGAACTGTAAAAAAGTTCTTAATTTTTATCTTGTTTCAGTTTCGCATTTTCATTATGTACGACTGAAAAACTGAATTCAGTACTAAGACTGTGTAAGCGCACTGTGTTTGTTAGTCATCACGCCATTTTTAAAATTTTGCTTTTAATAAAAATTGAATCTAGGCATGTACTCTATTAATTAAATTGTTCCATGATTTATGTCGTTGTCAAAAGGACAGAAACAATTTGGCAACAGTATCGTTTCTTGTGGCAGTACTCCATGCCTGTTGAGTATTTTTGAGTGTTCTCAAAGTTAGTTAGGTCTTCTTTAGCCAAAATTTGATAAACATTTGTAGAGCCATTAGGTTATATTTTGAAGCAGGAGATGTGAAAAATGTGCAGTGCTCTCGCCGCGACTCGAGCCTGAACCTCTCGAATACGCGCCGAGTGTGCTACCGCTACACCACAAAGGCATGCTGGAAGGAGGAAAAAATACCTTATATACTCCCCCTTTTAAAGAGCCACTGGTGATAAGAGGATCCAATTGCCAGATCCTGGTGGTGACGCATTGTTGTCTGCCACCATTTAGTTCGGGCGCCACTGTAGAGTCATTATGTGTTTTGTTGCTGGGCACGTGAAAAAAGAGCAATGCCCTCGCCGAGACTCGATACTAGACCCCTCGAATACGCGCCTAGTGTAGTACCCTTACACCACGAAGGCATGCTGCAATAACGGGGGAAAATACTTTTTTTTTTCCAATTACAAAAATATTTTCCAGTGCACAAATTACCTGTTCTTTGAAATAATTTGTATTCTAGTTTAAATACGAGAAAATGTGCCAAGAATGAACAATGAGCTTAACCGACTCTGTAGATCAATATTCATCTGAGTTGAGAGGCAGAGTATGGCGAAAACCAATTAATTTATTTAAGTTTTAAACAAACTCTGTTAGAACCGAAAAAGCTCATTTGAAGAGAGAAAATTAAGTTGCTTGAAATCTTTTTTCATTAAATGCATGCCAGGATTCCTTTCGTTCTACTATGTATTTTTTTTGAAATGGTTCAGTTAGGTTAATCGGATATGAAAATCACGCAAGGGTTATCTGCCTAAGAGGAAGGAATACATTCGTAGATGACTTTAGGTTAGCTTAGGCTAAATTAAGGCAAAACAACTCAATGGTTATCAGCATATGGGGAGAATGCCTTCGTGGAGGAGTTTTTTAAGTGAAAGTTGCTCGTATCCACGTAACGCATGGGAAACCCCCCTCCCCAAAAAACCAACCATTTGGCCAGTCCGTTCGCCTGGGATCGAACTCGGGTCGAACTACCAGGATTCAGTTGTCTTAACCCCTCGGGCACTACTGGAGGTCTGTCAGTGTTGGGCATTAATTGCAACTAATTACAGGCAAATTAATTACAGTAAAAAACTATCAACCTAGAAGAAGTGTAGCTTTTCTTAAAGGTCGTTTTAGAGGAAGCAGCGCCTAGTTTGCAAATAAAAAGAACAATCCCAAACAGAAGTAATAAACAAGAAGGAAAATCTGAAACTGATACGCCTTTTTAGTGCAAAGGGGCGGTTTGTTTGCTTAGAAGGATTATTAATTTCGTTTAGGCATTTTGCGTTGAAATGTCGGTTTACTTTTCAAATTGCTGCCACCAACTATTAGAGCCCTGTATTATATTTAGAGAAATTAAATTGTAAGGGTTTACGTTTATTTTAAATAACCAGTTAAATTTAATTTGAAGTTACTTTCCTATAAGCCTTCATTTCCCTAATTGTCAGTGAAGGCGCGTAAGCAATGCAGATTCTACCAGTGGGAGAAAAAAATTTAAATATCGATGTTTTATTAGGATAAGTTACAGAGTCTGGGAAATCTCTGTGCGTGCTTGTACGCGAGCTTCTACTTAGCAGTTATTGCCGGTTAGGCGTGGCTTTACAGCTATTACCTTGCTGCCACTAGACTCATCTACGCGCTGTAGGATACAGGATTATATACTGACTGTAGTTTAATTCTACTACCTGTGAATATCTCCAATTTTGAGTTTGATTCTACTGTTTAACTTCTCAGGACTGAGTGTTCGATGCATATTCTTGGCAAACATCTTCGTGAACTCCTTAAATCCTGATCTGGAACAGGCAGCTGAATGCAGCTATGTTCTGTTTTAGAAGATTGTGATTGAATGGTAGAAGAACTGCACTTTAAAGGGATTTAAAATCCTCTTTTATTAAATCACAATTATGTACAACCACTTCCCAACTCGGGAGGGATACAGAAAGTAGAGACCGCACTTGGGTCTAAACTGAACAATCAAATAATTTAAACTAAAGCTAAGTAGAAATTAAACAGTTGTTGATCACAGAGCTATGAACGCGAGGTTGGCCTCTAAACTAAAGGGTGCGTAGCAAGATTTAACTAATACTGACGCACTTGGAATTACTTCAATATGAAATGAGAGAGAGAGAAAGATTCAAATTAAAATAAAACTTTGTTAGTTTAACTAAAACCTTACACAGTTACCGCCCAAGTTGCGGCGTAGTATGTTAGCGTCTAGTTGACGCATTGTAAATAATTTAAAGAGTTGAATAAAGGGAAGTTTTAAACCTTTCTTCGGCGAAATCACTATTTCTCCAGATTCGACGCAACAGATAGACAGTAGAGCCTTACAAAATAATGAAGAATCTGCATAAATGTATGCATGTTTCTCGCATTTTGATAAAACAACGGTACGAAGAGCCATCCAATTTTGAATAGTGAACGTTTCCACCCGAATATGGGCATCTGGAACCTCAAATTTGAAATTTGAAATTCGTTTTATTATCGGTTTCGTATTTTGTAAAACTTAAACGAATTTTCGATTAACAAACTCAAGGATTTTGAAGCGAGCCATGGCAACGTTGTACAGAAAAAAAAGAAAAAAAAAACATTTTTATCTCCATCGCGCGTGACTGTGTATCGGAAATTCTAAAGATATGCTCAATTTAAAATTATTTTGCGATATTGCTCTTGAACTGAATTTTATGGCTTAAGTGCGAAGAACATAATATTTAATAAATAAAGGTAACACACCAAATGTTAAAAGAACGCCCCTTTGGACGTAATTTAAAACCTTTCAATTTTTTTTTCCCGTGTGTGTGTGTGTTTGTGTGTGTGTGTGTATGCAGAATACTTTGTGAGTGTAAAGTGTGGAATAGTAGTCAAGGTCTATACAATTGAAATCTTACTGTATTGTGTCTCAGTAATTAATTCTAAGCGTAGCGTCAAAATCAAATTATCGGCAGCGAATAACTTAAAGTCGAAACTTACAATTATAAAAAGTGGCGGGAACTAAACGTAACGCGCATGCACAGGCTAGAAACACGGTCATAATCTGAAAACCTCAGATTAAATATTAGTTAAATTGTTTGCATTCTGTTGAAGGAACGGAAAGGAGAAGTTATGGTAAAGACCCAAATCATAAAAGCTGGG
Organism: Stegodyphus mimosarum; assembly: GCA_000611955.2. Lineage (NCBI taxonomy): Eukaryota > Metazoa > Arthropoda > Arachnida > Araneae > Eresidae > Stegodyphus > Stegodyphus mimosarum. The sequence continues at coordinate 12,879 of KK113515.1, forward strand.
TTAATTTAATACAATCCTTACGGTATAACAAAGCCAATCTTGAAATATTGTGAAATATCCTTTAAAGGAACAGTAAGAAAATAGACTAGAAGTATGGGATAAAATTAGTTAATTTGTAGGGTTTATATTTATTTTAACTAACATTTATTTTAAGTTTATCTTTCTTTTTTAGCCTTCATTTTTCCCTAGAAATGCCCGTGCCAGAGTATGTAAATTGTAGTAGCACGCACAGTTTATTCAAATTTAGCGGAAGCTAGTTGAATTAAATAGTAGATGAAAACAGAGTGTGAGAGCTACATTGGAGAGATTGCTCGGTAGAATTTAGATCGGCGCGTGTCGGCCTGTGTTCCTAGCTTTGCAGAAGTGCTGATTTTCAACCGTTTAATCAGAAATCTTGCTGAAATCTCAGCGGTAATTAAAAACGCGATTAGTTTATAAGGTATTTCTCCCGCCTTCTTCGCATGCCTTCGTGGTGTAGTGGTCTGCATGCTCGACGCGTAACCTAGAGGTCCGTGGTTCGATTCCCGGCGAAGGCGTTGTTCATTTTTCATGTCTCCTGCTTCGAAATAACCTAATGTCTCTACACTGACTCCCGAACTAAAAAGGTGGTGGATGATGATTCTCCACCGCCGCGATTTGGCGATTGGGTCCCCAAGACCCCAGTCGCCCTTTAAAAGGGGGAGTATATAAGGTATTTCTCCCGCCTTCTTCGCATGCCTTCGTGGTGTAGTGGTCTGCATGCTCGACGCGTAACCGAGAGGTCCGTGGTTCGCTTCCCGGCGAAGGCGTTGCTCATTTTTCATGTCTCCTGCTTCGAAATAACCTAATGTCTCTACAAGTTTAGGATCTCAGAGCCTCGTCGGTAGTGTTTGATAATTGTCATCTAACAGTTATTACTTTTAGTTTTACGTTCTGTTTTAGTTTACGGCCGAGTTGGCGCAGTTTGTGAGCGTCAAGTAGACGTATTTATCATTTTAAAAAAATAAATAAAAAGGTTCTAACCCCTTCTTACGTTTCTGTCTAATTTTACCCATAGCCGCCATCATTATCCCAGTTTCTGAGAAGTTGGGCCAGCGAGATCTTACAAATTAATATAATTTACTATTTTTGGAAATGCTTAGCTATTGAAATCTCGAAAAATGTGCTTTCTTCGCATAGAGTGTATTCTTATTCACTTAACAGTATTAATAATCAGTAGGTGCATAAGCTTGTATGACGTGCGGTCAACGAAGTCTAAATATAATCATTGCTTCCTAAAGTTAATATCAAACTTAATTTCTTGCAGATGGTGCGTATGACGAAGAGGATCAGGATGCATTCGATGTTTTAATTTCTTTACGGAACTGATTTTTCTGACCCTTATTTTAATGGCTGAATGCAACTTAAGCGAGATTGATGTAACTTGGTCCATCGGTGGGGAGTTTTGTCATTCAGCGTGAGATTCTTATATTCCATTACGAATAATGCTGAAGATGAGGTGTGTGCTAGGCCTCTCCCTTGCAAGGATCTTCAGTCATGATTTATGGAAAGACCGGTTTTCAGACGATCCCACATCATCCCACTCCGGCGATGCGCAGGGCCATTCACCGTCCTTTCATTCATTGCCGGTATCCAACCACCTTCTGCATCGGGCATTCCTACACACCCGCCAACACTTGAGATTCTCGAGAAAATTGAAAACACCTTTTGTTCATTTTTATTTCCGAGCTTAAACCCATAAACAGAGTTGGTGATGATGTTCCGTTTGGGAAGTGACGGAACAGGTTGTTGAAGCAGTTTCCGACGAACCGAGTTAGTTTTCGTAAAGTTTCATAAGGAAAAAAGAAGGAGAGAGAAAAAAGGAAAAGACTATAAAAAGTGGATGTTAGGCCAATAAATGTTTCTGGAACCTAGAAAATAATGGTTATAAAAATATTGATGGTTGTTTTATGTTTCTTCTGAAACGTTAGTACGGAAATTGAAGGTAGCCACTTCAATCCATTGTGTGTGTTAAGTTCTACATGGGAGAATGTTTTATTAGCATTGGTTGATAGGCTGATTTATAGTCCCATAGTTTTTTTCGATCGAATGATAGAAGTAGTCTGGTTTGTACTTCGAGTGATTAAAATCACACTGTATTTGTAGTTGGATGATGGTTTTGATTCCTGTGGAATGATTTATTTGTACGGAAGTTTTCTAAGGTATGATCATAAAAGTTCCTATGATTTTTTAAAGAACTATTTTGCGCACTGTAAGCAAGTGTTTTAAAAAACGATCTTGCGGGCATTGTTCTGAAAATTTGAAAAGCTTTATTTTACAAATTTGATATATTTATTTTACAAATGTCAAACATTAGCGCCTAAGCCAGCCTTCATGGACACTTCATTACTTTTTAACAATGTCGTCATACCGAGGAAGTTCAATACATTTATTTAAATATTCAAAAATCATAGGCTGAGTCGCACAAAACACAGTTTGGGCAATCCACCTGTTGATGTGTTCTCGCAAACGGTCATGTCCAGTCAGACATCTAAATAGAGGCTTTTTGCTCTCTTTCTTGGAAAACTCGGAATGGTTATTTGTTCCCGCAGAAGCCTCCATTTCTTATCCATAGCACGTTGCATCATATTCCTGTTTAATAATTTTCTTAAGAGTCAACAATTTACAAAATCATTGCTTATCCACTTCAAAAAGGAATTGCCTATGCCATAATTGCTCACCCAACTGCTCCACATATGCCTCACACATGATTATCAATCTGTTTCTTTTAAATATCACATGATTTACCGCAGATTTAATCTGCCAAATTGCTATTCACCGGGAAGTAGTCATTACACTACTAGCATATAACTATATTATAATCCATGTGACCAAGGAGCCTATTAATCGTAATATCTTTCCTATCTGCTTTATCTTTGGTGTTGTATTTACGTTATTAAATTATAAAACACCCCTAAAAAATCATTAAAAATCTTAAAATACCAAAAAATTCTGTGTTCTCCCTAGCTCACTGGTTAGCGCGTTAGACTCGAGACCGAAGGGTCCCGAGATCGAGTCTCGCTAATCGTTGCTTAATTTTTCCGAACTTATAATATTTTTATAAGTTCTTCTTTTTGTCTCTGTAATTTTTTTCAAGTCATGTTGACTTCTTTTTTATTTTTCCTTAACGTCTTTCATGTATTTTTCCTATTTCTGCTCCCTTTTATTAACTATGATGTGGAAGTAGAGGGTTCTTTACCTTAGGCACTCCGTAATAATTAATCCTTGGATTGAGTCAACAATTTAGTCGTACGAAAAGAAAGCGGTTGATTAATGCCTTGCATTATCAAAGTTCTTTTTCTTAGTCAATGTATGATCTTTTTACACTGATGGTTCCCTTTTGGATTTCAAACAGGGGTGCTGGTGCTGGCGTCTTCTGTGATCTGTTTTCCTTTTACCTACATGTTGGCTTTCGTACAACCCATTTTGACGGTGATGTCGAGGCCATCCACTTAGCCCTTCTTCAGCAGCTTTCTGCCGGTCTCTCTCCTCTTTGATAAGGTTGTAATTTTATCGAACTGAAGTTCTGCTCTTCAGACCTAGGAAAACAAAATGCTCGTGTCCAGAGCTGCAGGGAGCTGTTGAGCAGAATTCAGACAAAGATTGCTTTCTAGTGGGTGCTATCCCATTGTGGTTTTTGGGGAAATGAGATGGCGGACCTTTCGTCAAAAAAAGGTGCGGATATACTCCAGAGGTCTTCCAGAGACTTATCCCATCACTCTGCTAAACTTGAAAATCCTTTCATAATGCTGCTGTTAGTGCTACTAAGTCTCGAAGGTGCTATTAAAAGCCGACTGTATCTCGAACTCTTCTCGTGCTACTGCTGTGGCTGAGTTTAGACTATGACTGCACGTGACTGCCTTGGTGCACCATTTGTTTCGTTTTAAGACTGCCTCGCCTGTATGTGCTTTGTGTGATTCAGGACAAGTCATGGACGCTGCTCATCTGGACGTGTGCTCTGCACTTAAGAGTTTGGTCTGTATTGTAAAAAAGTATTGGAGAGCTCGTTGCCTAATGACCTGATGCTCAATGGCCAAGCATTTGATAAATAAAAATGTATCATCTGTTTCGTTGCCCATAATTCCACAATGGGCTGAATTCCATCGGAAAGAAATTCTGTGTTGCCAGTGCCTTAAGCAATGACCTACATTGTAAGATTCTTTGGTAATTATTTTGATTATTCAGAAGCATACTTTTAGACTTTGACAGTATGACTGTCTTTACAAAAAGTGGCTACCAATCGAAAGTTGTTGAATGCTCACGACTTCGGAAAGTAACAGTTTGCTTCTGGGGCGGGAGAACTCTTTCCGAACCTTTTAAGCGCACATTTTTAACTTCGAAAAGTAATTTCAAAATTCGGGCCTCCAGGTTCACATATTTTGGTGGAGGACTATGTTATTCAAAATTTGATCGCGATACATTATTCAAAAATTAAATGCTATTAATTATTTATTTACAGTGCGAGAAACATGCGTTCATACACATTCTGTATTATTGAATTTCTTTAAATATAATACAGGGCGATAACATTTGGTAGTAACAATATGAAGAGTGATACGCCACCAAATCCCGTTTCGAGACTAATAGACCATTCGAGCTGACGTTCTTTTGGGCTAAAAATAATTTTATTGTTTATTATTGTTTAGTTTTGTTGTTGGTACATGGTGTAAAAAAAATTGGATGTTCAACCAAAGGATAGAATTCTTTCGAAGTTTCAGGACAGTATCTTCATTACAGTAGGGTACTATTTCCCAACCCTTTTTGTGTATGCCCCGCCTGATCCTCACTAAAATTCGTATGCCCCCCTAGCATATACATAATTTTTAATATTCATATTTGAAATGTTCACGAAAGAGTTTTGAATGATAGGTGTTGGGAAGAAATATCTAAGCATTCAAATGTCCATGTCTATAGCGAAAATTCTTTATCAAATATTTAAAATTTGCTGCAATTCAAAAACTTTTTTATGTATATGTTACCGTTCAAGTATGAAATCCGTTATTTTATAGAATACCTAGTTATTCCACGAAATAACTGATCGTGTCCGTGAAAGTGTAAAACTCTCTTGTATTTCATGGTTTAACTAGTTATTTCATAGAATAACGATCTGCAGCCCGTTGAAGTGTAAAATAATCTATATCATACATCTCGCTTTTTAGTATAAGGAACATTGACGTTTCGTTTAACAATATGGAATGTTCTTGTAAAACCCAGTGTGTCCACAAAAAATGTTTTTGTTTTAGAAATAATGTTCTTTGTAATTCCGAGTGTCATTTTAGTAATCCTCGTTGTAACAAATGATTTTATGGTACGTTTCCATAAATACCATTTATGCGCCGCATAAATTAGATAAATTGCTTCTTTTTCATTTTAATTGTCTATCATTAGTTTATTTATAGAATACCTAATTATTTCATTTTAGATAAATTGTTTATTTTACACTTTAACTGTCTCTCATTAGTTAATTTATAGAATACCTAGTTATTTCATAGAATAACTAGTTAAAGTGTCAAATTATTAACATATTACACACTTTAACGGACACGATCCGTTATTTCATGGAATAACTAGGTATTCTATGAAATAACTGGATTATATACTTTAACGGTAACATATACATCACTTGCATTGTTCTTTGTTTTGGGGAATAAACAATAAAATTTCGACTTTTTTAAAATAAATTTTTTTAAATAAAATTTGGAAATTTGAATGTCCCTTTACCTCTTAAACTCTGGCCGAGTCCATTTTCGAATTGTCCCCCCTTAACAATAGAATTGCCCCCCCCCGTGGGGCGTGGGCCGAACGCTGGGAAACACTGGAGTAGGGTGTTTGAAATTATTCTGCCATCCTAAGTTATTTGGGCTTTCCAGCTAAGCAGAATTTCGTTGGTTCATCACTTTCGTTTCAGGCACTGAGGATATTCTCACTCACGTCTTCAACCGCACATCTCCCAAAATTTATGTTTTTTCGTACATTTTGACTGTTGAAGCATTTCGATGTCTTTTGGAATAATATGATTTTATACTCCAGATTTCGCTGGCCCGATGTAAATCAGTATTACTTAGCAAACACCACATGCAGGCAGAACTTCCGAGTTGAATTATCTGCTCCTTTTATGTATTTAATTATCTACTTATGTAGACTAGCGGAAGTATCCGATGCCAGTTAAGTTAGATCAAGATTAATGCATTCTAACAACAGAGAGAACGATGCTGTTGTAATACTTCTCTAATAACGATGTAAAAAATACGATTCCATAGTTCATACATTTTTCAGTCTGATGCGATACGGAACCCACATAAAAATTTCGATGGAAAAATCAACTAATTCTCTCTTATTATATCAGCAACAATGGCACGCAGGTTTTAATGATTTTCGTCTTTCTAATCAAGTGGTCGTAAAAGCTCAAGTTCCATCCTATATTTCACCTATATTCAATTTTAGTCGATTAAATTATATTCAATTTTAGTCAATTAAATTTAGTTGATTCAATTTTGGTCAATAATTTTAGTCGATTAATTAAATTTTAGTTGATTCTATATTCCACTTATATTCAATTTAGTCGATCAAATTAAAGTCACGTACAGTGTCTCACAAAAGTGATGGGACACTTGTGCTTTACAAAGGGAAACCGTAATAAAATAAATTAAAAAAACATGTAAAATTTTTTGTGGGTGTGTTTCGTACTTAAATTTAGTAACAATTATTACATAACATACATTTTCTCAAAATATTAAAATATTAATTGAATAAAAATACAATTGTTTAGAACGGAGCAAAAAAATGGCTCACATAAGTGATGGGACACCATTAGACTATGCAACAAAAATCGTCTAAAAATATTTTTTGAGGTTTTTATTTTTACTCAAAAGCAATTGTCAATAATTTATAAAATCGTCTGCATTATTTCTTTCCGGTTTGTTTTGGAAGTTTTGTGTTTTTTAGCTCCGTGCAGCCACGAATGCTAAACGAAAAGAAACTTTGCCTGAAATTCGAAAATTAGTTATTAATTTGCATATTGAACGTGGAAAATCTATTACAGAAACTGCTGAAACAGTTAACTTGAGTCATTGAACAGTTTTCAGTGTCATTGAACGATATAAAAAGAATCATATGATTCAGGATAAAAGAAGACCTGGCCGACCATCAAAGCTATCCGATGGAATAAAGCGAATTATCGTTCGAAATATTAAAAAAAATCCAAGAATGAGTGCTCCTAAAGTTGCTGCTGATTTACAAGCATTATATGGAGTAATTTTTAATCATGAGACTATTAGAAGAGTAATTCGATCTACTGGATATCACGGTAGAGCAGCCAGGAAAAAATTCTTCGTAAGTGAGAGGAATAGAAAACTCAGACTGGCTTTCGCAAAATCCAACATAAATAAGAATTCTGATTACTGGAATGAAGTTATATTTGCTGATGAGAGTAAATTTAACATATTTGGTTCTGACGGTAGAATCGTGGTGTGGAGAAAACTCAGAGAAGAATTTCGCAAACAGAACTGGGTGAAAACAGTAAAACATGGTGGTGGAGGAGTTATGGTATGGTGGTGTATGTCGTCCGCTGGAGTTGGTAATCTTGTTTTTATTGACAGTATAATGGATCAGTACAAGTATATTGGCATATTAAATCAAAATTTGAAATCTTCAGCACGAAAACTGAACCTCCATAACGATTTTAAATTCTACCAGGACAATGAACCCAAGCACACTGCTTTGAACGTTAGACTCTGGCTGCTGTATAACTAACTGTCCTGAAATAATAAAAACACCACCACAATCTCCAGACTTAAATCCCATAGAGAATATTTGGCAAGAATTGGAATCAATAATTCGCAAACACGCCATTTCTTCAAAAGAACAATTAAAATCGGTGCTTCCAGAAGAATGGGGTAAAATCACTCCAGAAATCACAAAAAAATTATTCGAATCCATAACAAGACGATTAAATCATGTTTGAAAAGTAAAGGAAATATTAAAACCTTTTAAAAAGTAAAATTTTTGGATAAATATTTGGTGGAAAAGTAAGTGTCCCATCACTTATGTGAGCCATTTTTTACTCCGTTCTAAACAATTGTATTTTTATTAAATTACTATTTTAATATTTTGAGAAAATGTATGTTATGTAATAAGATTTAAGTATGAAACACACCCACAAAAAATTTTACATGTTTTTTTAATTTATTTTACCACAGTTTCCTTTTGTAAAGCACAAGTGTCCCATCACTTTTGTGAGACACTGTATATTCGATTTTAGTCGATTCCATCCTATATTTCACCTATATTCAATTTTAGTCAAAACATTGATCATAATTGATCAGAAATCAATAACGCAAACAAGCAAATAAACACACAGACAGACATTTTTCTTTATATGTATAGATTTTGTGAAACTAACAGATTTTTGATTAACAAACTCTACGATTTGAAAGCGAACTGCGGCAACACTTTTCGAAATAAAGCATTTTTATGTCCGACGAGCAAGACTGTTGCCACTCGGGAAAATGAGTGCGAAAATCAGTGTCTTCAGAGTTTTTAATTAATATCTCGGCTGATTAAAATCGGACGAAGATGGAAATAGTCGAAATGGATTCCCACGAATTTTTGGAATCGGAAATAATGTATTTAATGTGTTTCAATGCTATTTTTATTTCGTCATAAAACTTAGGAATTGTTTATTAACAAACTCTAGTAGGATTTGAAAGCGAGCAGTGGCAACAACTTTCGAAATAAAACAGATTTTCATCTCCAGCATGCGAGACTGTTGCCACTCGGAAAAATGGGGGCGAAAAATTATCGCTTTTCCCAGTTTTTAAATAATATCTCTGACTTTAGCTACTTTTTTTTGGGGGGGAGTGGACTTCGACATTTTCCAAGACCCAGAAAAGAATGGTAGAAAGTTTGGTGAAGATAGCTATAGTAATGAGAGTTATTAACGAACAAACAAAGTGACTTTCCTTTTTATACATATGTGTATTTTTTGTGTATTTTAATTATATACTTAAAATATAATCGGAATCGTTACGCATATCTAAAACACACTTAAAGGAGTATTTATTGGGTTGGAGGGAAAGTTCTGTCGTATTTTAAATAGGCAGATGATTTTTCTTGTAAATTAAAAAAAAAATCTGTCTAGTGAGTCAATCGGATTTTTTTTTTTTGTTTTTTTTTGTTTTTTTAGCTGCTGTATAATATAAAAGGTGCCCTTTTTTACCGTTCATCATTTACTTGTGATATTTAAAGTGAAAAACATGTCAGTAGATAAAGTGCATTTATGGCACTGCATTTTATATGAGTTCCAAAAAGGAAGCAACGCATCGGTTGCATATGAAAATTTGTGCGCGGTATTTGGAAAAGATATTGTAAATGTTCGTACTTGTCAAAGATAGTTTAGCAAATTTCGTTCCGGGAATCTGAGCCTCAAAGAAACTGATCGATCTGGACGACCATCCAAGATCAATAATTATGTTTTCCATGTTTGAAAATAATCCACATTTAACAAGTCGAGAAATCGCAGAAGAGTTTGGCATTCATCATACAACTGTTCGAGATCACATTAAATCTCTTGGGTTTGTGTTAAAGCAAAGTATTTGGGTTCCACATGAATTAACGGAAAAGAATTTGTCTGATGGTGTAAGAATGTGTTCATCACATCTGATTAGACACAATGTGGAGCCTTTTTTGGACAAGCTGGTTACTGGAGATGAAAAGTGGATTCTTTACGAGAATATTAAGAGAAAAAAATCTTACTGCAAACCAGGAACATCATCAGCAACAGTTCCAAAACCAAGTGTCCATCAACAAAAAGTACTGCTTTGTTTGTGGTGGGACAAGAAAGGTCCAGTGTACTACGACTTGCTGAAACAGGGAAAAACCATCAACGCGGATCTGTACTGCAATCAGCTGGATCATTTGAATGCAGCTATCAAAGAAAAAAGGCCAGTATTAGCGTCCAGAAAAGGAATAGTGTTCCACCACGATAACGCTCGCCCGCATACTGCAATGGTGACACAACAAAAACTGAATGCGTTAGGATGGGAAGTCCTTAGTCACCCACAGTATTCACCTGACATTGCACCATCTGATTATTACCTGTTCAAGTCTCTGCAAAATTATCTAACAGGAAAAAAATTCAAGTCTTTTGAAAGTGTTTCTAAGGCAGTTGCTGACTATTTTAATTCCAAGGATGACTTCTACAAAACAGGATTTCACAGGTTACCTGAAAGATGGCAACAGGTTGTAACAAATAACGGAGCATATATAATTGATTAATATTAAACATATATTTTTATAAATGAATTAAAATGTTTTCTTTAAAATCGACAGAACTTTCCCTCCAACCCAATATATGCACTTGAATGAAGATTATATTTGCATTTAGGCAGTCGCGTTTAGGATTATATACATATCTGGGAATATCCGTCTGGCCCCTCCTCCCAAAATACCCCGCCCCAAAATTTTATCTCATAATCGAAGCCACTAAATTTTATCGATTTCGAATTCAGTCCGAGTCCAGTGGAAAGACTAATTAATCATTCTCATGAATAAAGGAGGGCGGAGAGAAGGAAAAAAAAGGTGAGAAGAACAGTACACCGTAGTTCGATCTGAAATGATGTTATCATACCTTGAAATCTGCTGTCACGTGTCCCTGCATAATATGAGGTTCGAATCTGTAACCAATTTCTTTAACAGATAATTAGTGGATCTGCATTTTCGTTTAGTGATTTTGACCTTATTCCGACCTTTGGGGAATTTTCAGACCACGTTTTTAGCTATGACAGTAGAGAACAATATGAATATAGTTCCGCCGAAACCCAAGTAATAAACCTCTCAAGTGTATTTTCCGATTTTGGGAGAACTTTTAATGCTTTAAAAAAGTTTAAATTTATATATTAAGAAAGTTCTGTGTTGTGGAAAATAAGTTAAAGAAAAATAAAATGAAATAAAAATATTGTTACGGATTTTGTATTTATTTAGTTAATTATTTAAAATTGTAATTAAAATGCTTTTATTTTCCCGTGCAACGCAGACGATTTAGCTACTTCGGAAAAGTAAAAATACAAGAGCGCATGCATTTAATCTCTACATATAATAAAACAAAGAGTCTGTGTGTGTGTGTGTGCGTGTGCGTGCGTGCGTGCGTGCGTGCGTGCGTCTTTCGTTCGTGTTGCGAGTAAGCTAATAGACCCAGGGCCACAAAATTTGGTACATAGGTGTATCTACACAAGAGCCAGTGCACCTCGAAGCGATTTTTTCGAAATTCGAATTAGAATTTTTTTTATTTTATGTTTTGTGACCAAATCGCGTGATTTTGAGACATAATGGGCTACAGGAAAGCGAGATTTCACTCTATACATTTCATTTTTACATCGTCGTGAAGCGTAGACACTTAGCTATTTTACGAACTTAAAATAAATTTCGTATTTCAATAAATCGATTAAATACGAATTTATTTAGGAAGGTGAGCTTAACACCTTTTCAGCGGAATTTTTTTTAAAAAAACTTATTTTAAAAAATGTGCTGTTTATTTTCCTTTGATTTTTGGACACGTTGAACTTTAATCCTTTCGACTCCTTTTAAAAAAAGAATTTTGGAAAAATAATAATATTTTGTATTTTTTTAAAATTTTTTAAATGAAGCTTCCGAATACACTTCTCACATCTCAGATATTTTAAAATGTAGTTTTGGCAACAATTTTCCTTTCTTATTGTTTTTGATAGATTTTGGATGAAATTGCATCATTTTGAATAGTTTCATTCTTTTAAAAATTTCGGTTTGGCAACAATTTTTCATCGTATTTCTTATGTTACTGTTTTTAAGAGACTGAAAAGTTTAAGAAATTAAAAAGTTGTTTCTTTTTGCAACGGTAAATTGTTTAATTACTTTATTAGGATAATTAACATTTGTATCGAGGGATATTGCTTATTTCATTGTAATATTATGTTTTAATTATATATAATTTTAATTACAAAAAAGTTTTGCATGATATTTTTTAATCTGTTTAAGTTCTTAATCTGTTTATACCATCTGAGTTCTTAAAATTTTGCAAAGTTGGTTAATTTATTTATTAGGATAATTAATATTTGTATTAAGGGATATTGCTTATTTCGTTGTATGCTTTTTATATGTAAAGCATTTTTAACTGAATTTTTTTCCGTTGTTGTTTGTTTCTTTTTCGATAAAATTGTTCTGCAGAGTAAAATTCTGTGCAGTTTTCAAATTTAATGTTTGGTAGGCATTTTTCTGGTACACTTTAAAGCCAAACGAAGGCTGGACGCGCAGCGGCGAGTATTTAATAAATAAATATCTCGTAATTGCTGTTGCTATCCAGAAAAATCAAGAAAACTTTACCAGAAAGTTCTCGCGAATAGTTTAAAAGCTTATAAAAGCCGAATGAAAACACCTCAGCTCAGTTTCTGTTGTTTCAAGCGAACTGTATGTTTACTTAGCACTGTTATTGATTGTAGCGAATTCGCTGTGAGATTGGATTAACTTTCTCTGTTTTGAATTGAGTTCTGTTTAACGTTTAAGATATTATGATATTGTACGAATATTTCTGAGGAAATATTTCAGTATTTTGTTTTATTTCTTGTGAAAAGAATAAATTTCATTAACTTTTGAACGACTTGTGCATTTAATCCATTACGACCCCTACACACGCAACAATATAATAAAATGTCTAAATTGGTAACATAAAAATAAATAAAAGAAAAATAAAATAAAAATGTAGTAAGATATCTGAATTGAGAATGAAATTCTGAAAAGCAGAAATTGTCCCTTTAGTCGTAAAATGTTCGGAAAAGTATGGTGACCAAGATAAGACAGGCACAACATAGTTGCCTGAAGTATGTTCGTCTGCTGAACATGATGAACTCGCTGAAGAAGAACTGTCTTTTGTTCATTTTAAACCTAAATGAAGTAATGTGATAAGCATCTTTGGAAATTCTTACGTCTTAGTGGCGCTCTGAATTTACATCCTCTTCGCAATATTGAAACGTAAGGCTGGAGTTCTGCAGTAGATGTCGTTGTAATGTAATTCTGATCGAGTATAAACTTCAGAAATAGATTAGAATTTTCCTGTTATACCTTTGTACTAAGATTTGAAAGTAGAAGATAAGAAACAGGCTTCTCCTTTCCGTTTACTATCGATTGTACGAAAAAATAGAGTTGCGTTCTGTTTAAGATAATTTTCTTTAGAATGTATAACTGTGAATTAATTGATAGCTCTCTCGCTTTAAAATTTTTAGCCCAAAGGGGCAGTAGCCAAGGAAGGGCTATTGGTCTGAAAACGGCATTTTGTGGCGTTTCATTGTAAACGGCGAATCACTTTTTAAATTGTTGCCACCAATTATTATCGCCCTGTAATATATTTAAAGAAATTAAATGACGAAGAATCTGCATGAATGCATGTGTGTTTCTCGCCTTGTGAAAAAACGACGGTACTTAGAGTCATCCTATTTTGAATAACGTAATCTTCCACTCGGAAATGGGCACCTGATGCCTGTATTTTGGAATTTCATATTTGTTCATATTTGTATCTATTTCACTTTTTGTAAAATTTTAACGGATTTTTGACGAACGAATTCAACGATTTCAAACCGAGCAATTGCAAACTGTACGAAAAAAAAAAACATTCTTATCTCCAGCGCGCGAGACTGTCTATCGGAAATTATAAAGATACGCTGTTTTAAAATATTTTGTGATATTGCTGTTGAATTGAATTTCATGCTGTTTAAGGGCGAATAATATTGTATTTAATAAATAAAAGTAACACACAAAACGGTAAGAAAAAACCCGTTTTGGTGTAATATAGAACCTGAAGGCTTTTAGATTATTTTTATTAAATTTTTAAGACAATATTTGATTCAATTTGTATTAAACAGTGTCAAAAATGTTTTTCAGATAGCATGTGTTCTGTGTGTTATTAGTGTTGTCAGATAGTATGTAATTCTGTATGTGATAGGATTAATTATACTTGATTTTACCTGTAAGAAAGAAGCCGTCTGCTAGTATGTGGATATCATGGGAATTAAAGATCGGAGTAGTTTAAAAGAAATCCTGATGTACATTCGCATTTCAGAATTTGGAATATAGGAGTAAAATCAGATTCTTTTATAAGCATGAGCGGTACAAATTCTTAAACAGTGAGTAGCGTGTAGGCCTTGCTGTAAAAATGCCCAATTCGCTTGTATAATCAGCACTTTTTCCCCCTTGTCATTTTCATTGCAGTGCAAATAACTGAATTCGTTTATGATTGGCGTCGGATTCCTTTACGAAAGTTGAGTCTAGAAACAATCCATTATTCTCCAAACGATTTATCTGTCAGGGTATCCGTGACCTCAGAGTAATCCTTGACGCCAATTGTAGGTAATTTTGTTCTAAACTGTCTGTTGCAGTGCTTAAAAAAAAAAGTCTTCTTTAGAACGTTTACCACTTTTACTTAGCCCCTCAAAGCTGTCATTATGCTTCGATTGTCTTTCACTTTTGCGTGTTCGTATCCATCCTTTGTCTCTTGCAGTTCTAGCTTTTTGTTTTACCTCTTTTTTAATGTGAATAATTAAACGACGCTTTTTTCACTCTATTTTTCAACGAATGGAAGTTCTTTTCCGTGACAGAGATTCTCCTGCCGAGACAAGCCTGGATTCGTTTTTTTTTGGGGGGGGTGATTAGCCCGTAATGAAGCGTTCGTTTTCCACTATGTGTGTGCCTGTCTGGGTTGAAGATGGTAAAATGTTTATAGACAACAATACTAATGCACTGATTATCATTCATTAAGAAACAATTCACAAAAATGACGATTATTAAAAACGTTACATGTAGAATTTAAAGAAACCGACCACGGTATACAGCACATACTAAGGTATTTTCCACCAATTTCAAATGTTGTTTGTTGGCAGTCAACATCTAAATGGATCCTTTGGTTCCTTGGAAGCAGCTCAAAATACACAACTCCTTTGTAATCCTACCGAACTGACAGCGTGATCTTTTTCTGATGCGATTTAGATTTCGATATGATTATCTGAAGATATCTGAATATCGATGGTCCTTTCCTGCGAAGGCTCTCCGGCAAGTATCTGGCTGTTCAGGGAAAGGAAAATTGATTTTCTTCATTTATAAAGATTTATGTTGAATTATATGTTCTACGGGTTCGTGGATTTGAAATCATTGATGGCAACACTTGATGAAGAATCGAAACACAATTTATTCGTCAGTATTATACGAGACAACTCCGCAGACGCGTTACAGTCGTCGAAAACTGATAAACACCCTTAAACAGCACCATAACCTTCGATTTATCAGGTTATAACTGTGAAGACAGCTTCACAGCGAAGCACTAAACTACGTCTTCCGAGTCGGTCGATCTCTCTCGAGCTAATCTCTGAACTCAAGAGACTGCTACTGAACTCAGCATACTACTTAGGATACTCCTATTACGCGTACAGGCAGGGTATATATAGCTTTTGACCTCCCTTTCAGAATACTCTCGGGAAAACTTATAAGAATTTGCTTTGGAATGTTCTCGCTCCGTCTATAGCAAATCGCCAATTTTGTCTCCAGATGTCACCAAATCTGCGATTTCGAGTCAAATTTGGCAACCCTACCTTTCCTTGCCAATTTCTGGAAACCCTAACCTCGCTTTGCGCGGAAGCTATCTTACCGCAACTGGGCATTTCATAACAATATAATATGTTTTTACTTAGTAACTTATTCTTTATCGAGCTGTGTTATTTCATTTGATCCTTCTGACCAAGAAGCTGTGTTATTTCATCTGAGCATTCGGTGCTTTTCATTGTAAGATTTAGTTCTGATGGCATTAATACCTTTTGCTTCCCCGGAGGATGAATTACGTGATCGGCAAAATAAACGGATCTGATGAAGGATACTTTCAGCTTAAAAAACCGTTGGCTTCACTTTGAACTTAGATTGTACTAATTTTGTTAAAAGTGATTTCCCGAGAAATTTAGAAAACTACTGTAATGTTTGACGCATGTTAAAACCTTTCAAAAGTTTCTTAATTTTTTTTTTAAGTGAAGGGCTTTTCGTACTATTCAGTGATCCAATGCATAGTTTGAATGAATATGCTTGGAATTCATTCGTTACATACTTTGTTATTATCTTAAAAAGTATGTTATCTAAATAGAGGGCAGTTTCGTAACTTCATTTCTCCGTTAACGAAATGTTTTCATCTTTCCTGTGCGCAATATAATTTCGAAAATGAAACAGCGATGCCAATCAGAACAGCAGCGTACATTGCGAAACAATGGGAATGAATGGGAAAACAATCTGACGCCTCTCGCGCTTTGTATGAATGGAAGAAGATAAAAGTGGTACCTAACATGATCCAGTGAAACCTTTGATTGTCATGCCAAAAACTCGTGGGTCTCGTAAAATATGTCGGTAGGGCACCGCGTTATCGGGAACTCGCCCACCCGTTAGTCTGGGGACGTTGGCGTCTCCATTTGCCTGTCAGCATTCATGTGTTTTGTTTTTGTCGATACCTGACCTTCTCTGTTGATTTCACGTGATCCTTCATCCGCTGGAATGACTTTTAAGCAAAGAAAGATAAACAACTCTAATTTACAGATACTGAGCAATGGTATTTTTGTAATTTGCAATGGTATTTTTGTTATTCAGGTTTTCTGTAAACGGGGTATGTTCGTAACATGAAGCTATTATCTCTTAATTTTAGTTGTTCAGTTCTAGTTGTTGAGTTCAGTAGTAGTCGCTTGAGTTCAGAGATTAGCTCGAGACGATCGATCGAGTCGGGAGCTGTACTATAGTGTTTTGCCGTAAAGATGTCTTCGTTGTGACAGCCTGATAGCCTGAAGGGTGTGTTGATGATTGTTTCAGCATGTTGGCCGTAGTTTTTCGAAGCACTTTTACGAAATATGGAACAACACTGCCTGATATCATCAAGGTCTGATTGCTATTCCAACTCCTTAAAAGTGAATCTTTAGTGTTTTGCCGTGAAGCTGTCTTCGCCGTGACAGCCTGAAGGGTGTGTTGAATATTGTTTCAGCGTGTTAGCCGCAGTTTTTCGAAGCACTCTTACGAAATATGGAACAGCACTGCCTGATATCATCAAGGTCTGATTGCTGTTCCAGCTCCTTAAAATCCAGGCTGAGATTCAAGGCTTAAAAAGCCAGAAAATTATCCTATAATTATCATTAAACTGATTTTTCTTCACCAAAATAAAAGGGGATTTGGAGATTCGTGGCGATATGTTGTGCTTGGGAATTCAAACTACCTTAATAGGCCATGAGTATGGACCGAAGTTTAGTATTCTCTCCCTGTCACTATTAATCGAGCATCAGCTATATTGTCCACAAAGTTCTTTGCCGTATCTGAGTGTTAATGATATCTAAGGTGACAAATCTCTGCATCCTCCAGGACGTTTTCGGTGTCATTATTATCAGGAATCTTCTGTGGCAGTGGGATGCGAGATAATGGAGTACACATCATACTGCTCGGATATTAGTCCATGTTAGTATGAGTTCATTTTCAAAATGAATTTAATTAAAACATAATATTACAATGAAATAAGCAATATCCCTGGATACAAATGTTAATTATCCTAATAAAGTAATTAAACAATTTACCGTTGCAAAAAGAAACAACTTTTTAATTTCTTAAACTTTTCAGTCTCTTAAAAACAGTAACATAAGAAATACGATGAAAAATTGTTGCCAAACCGAAATTTTTAAAAGAATGAAACTATTCAAAATGATGCAATTTCATCAAAAATCTATCAACAACGATAAGAAAGGAAAATTGTTGCCAAAACTACATTTTAAAATATCTGAGATGTGAGAAGTGTATTCGGAAGCTTCATTTAAAAAATTTTTTAAAAATACAAAATAATATTATTTTTCCAAAATTCTTTTTTTAAAAGGAGTCGAAAGGATTAAAGTTCAACGTGTCCAAAAATCAAAGGAAAATAAACAGCACATTTTTATTTTTTCTAAAAATTCCGCCGAAAAGGTGTTAAGCTAACATTCCTAAATAAATTCGTATTTAATCGACTTATTGAAATAGGAAATTTATTTTAAGTTCGTAAAATAGCTAAGTGTCTACGCTTCACGACCATGTAAAAATGAAATGTATAGAGTGAAATCTCGCTTTCCTGTAGCCCATTATGTCTCAAAATGACGCCATTTGGTCACAAAACATAAAATAAAAAAAATTCTAATTCGAATTTCGAAAAAATCGCTTCGAGGTGCACTGGCTGTTGTGTAGAGACACCTATGTACTACATTTCGTGGCCCTGGGTCTATTAGCTTACTCGCAACACGAACGAAAGACACACACATACACTCTTTATTTTATTATATGTAGAGATATTAAGCTTTTAAAAATTGTACCTTTTTGATTTCGGTAAACTTTGTCTGTTTCATTACTGTCTGTTTTATTACCCTTTTAATTTGGGCTTTGTCTTTTTCTAGGTGAGTGTTTTGTTCTTGCTGACTCATCAAGAGAGAGGGAGATTAATTTACTGTCTGTAAGAAAGAAAAATTTCATATTTATTTACTTAAATGTTTGTAATTTTACTTCAGAATGATTATTTTACATATATAAATATTTAATGTTTGGGGAACAAGATGAATATATTTCAACTCTGTTGTTGTCAAATGTTTTACAATACATTCTCTTCACCCGCAGGAACTTTTTACTTGCACCATCTGATAGCGGAATGCATAAGGTAGTGCAAGTTGTAGTAGTGCAATTTACAATAAGATAAATATGCATGTCCCAACATGAAATGGCACGAAAAATTTTTAAACAATTAACGGTCAAAATTTTAGCTCCTGCATGTTAATTGAATTCGGTATCTATTTATTAATATCGCTCTTTTTATTAAACTTTTTTCATTCTTCGTTTCACATTTCGAAATTTAGGTTCATTTCAAATAAAATTCTCCCATTTTTTATGATTTGTTTTTAAAACTGTATATTTAAATAATTTTTATAAATTTTTCGAAACAAAATTTGGATTTATAACTTCTAAAGTTTTTACCATCAACTTAAAGTAGAGTATTTCTAAGCTTACTTACAAAAAATTAGAGTTTTTTATTCAAAATTTCCTAAGATATACGTGAATTTATCGGGACTGGTATTTCTTTTTATCTGCTTGGCGAACATGACGTGTCCTGACTGGACAGTGAGTTTGACTTCAAACTATGTCCTATGAAGTGTAGCAATGACGACAAGATGGGAAGGGTTAAAATTACCCTTTATTTTTTTGCACGTTTTCACAGTCGCTCCCGCACTTCGGGATACAAAGACCAACCACTTATAGTCTGAACGTAAAACTATAAGACTACTAACTAACTAAAATTGAAATAAGAGCTAACTTTTAATATTTTACACAGATGAATAAGACTGGCCTTTTAAATCACTACGTCTGTAGTACGCAAACTGCGGGAAAACTACAATACGTCTTTAGCTTTCGAGAGGACTAAAACCTCTGGTCTTAAAGGCGGACAGTAACTGATGGCAAGCTCGCGTGAAGTCTCGTGGCCAGACGGTTCACTCTCTCCCCTTCTACTCTGCTCTTGGCAAAAAGCCACAACTTAAGTACTTAAGCGTTAGCAAGTACAATTTGCTTAAACATATTTACGCGTTCATTCTGGCCGGAAGTGGAAAATAAGAGATGATAGTAAAGTTTTAAAATAATATAAACGTTAGTCGAACTTAAGATGCTTACAAATTTACATATTTACGCGTTTTAAAATTTGTCCCATTTGTTATAAACTATAATCACACCAAATTTGGTTTACACGTTTTCTTAAAATTATTTAAAAGTATGAAAGAGGACTTTTTTCCGCACTTCTACAATGAAAAAAAGGAAAGGAAACTGGGTGGCTATTATTAAAAAGTACGCCGAATGAATTATTCTTGGTGCACACTGGAAAAAATGCGCCAAGATAAATTTTTCAATTTCTCCTTAAATTTCGCACCAGATTTTGCAAAATTTAATATTTGGGCATAATTTAAGTAGTAGAATCGAAATATGGAAAGGAATTGGCATGTCATTTCAGAAAATGTCCGATTTTTGTGTCCAAATACCTATGTTAGAATAATGCTGTATATAAATCTAATATATATCCTAAATCACGCTTACGAGACATGAAAAACGCAATTTGAATTTCATCAACCGGCCGAGTAGAACGGAAGATATAGAACAGTTCCCCTTTTTTTCACAGTGTGCTTGTTCGTCGGGACTTTGCTTCTCAATCTTTACTGTTTTTTACATCAGTGTTTCTTAAGGTTGTCAGGACTGCTTGTTCGGTGCATATTCTTGGCAAACATCTTCGTGAAAGTACTTGAGTCCTGATCTTGAACAGGGAGCTGAATGCAGCTACGTTCTGTGGTAGAATATTGTGATTAAGTGGTAGAGGAACTGCACTTTAAAGGGATTTAAAATCCTCTTTTATTAAACCACAATTATTTACAGCCACTTCCCAACTCGGGAGGGATACAGAAAATAAAGATCGCACTTGGGTCTAAAATGAATAATCAAATTAATTGAAACTAAAGCTAAATAGAAATTAAGTAGTCGTTGCTCACAGAGCTATAACGCGAGCTTGGTCTCTAAACTAAATGGTGCGTAGCAAAATTGAACTAATACTGACGCACTTAGAGTTACTTCAATAAGTAATAGCGTAACAGCGCTACGGCTTAGAATTTAAATACTAGCTGGTCGGGCGAACGTTGAATAGACTAACAGTGGTCTGAAACTAAAAGCTTTCTCACACTAAAAGGTTTCTACCTTTCGCTTAAGTAGAACTTGGCTGCACTTCAAATTACCATAAAGCTGAAATGCGCGCTTATTCTAACGGGAAGTTGAAATGAGAACAGATAGAAAGAGTCAAATTAAAATAAAACTTTGTTAGTTTAACTAAAACCTTACAAGGTGTGTATCGCGAAAAATGTATTTTAGATACATGAATTTTTTTAAAAAACATCAGTCTCAGTCTGTTTATTATTTTTAATTTGATAGTACATTTATAAAATTGTAATAATACTGGTCAAGTTGAGCTGTAAATTAGATTTACATATTAAAAAATAACACTAATCCCATCGCAAAAGCGGTCGCATTGCGATTTCCTTTACAGAGGCTGTTCACGCATTTTTTTTAGATGACTTTCATTGTACTTACAGAAATATTTTAACTAAAATTTTTGTTTTTTAAATGCTCTGTTTTATAACCCTTATTCTTCATTTTCTTTCTACGCCATAATTTAAAAGATAATAAAGCCTTTTGTAATGTCGGAAGGGGTATTTTGTCCCATTCCTCTTGAACAGCTTTCTATGGTCCAAAGAAGGTTGTCGACGTTTGAACAATCCGCCTTTTTAAAAGTTCAAGAGCTCAAAAATCTATGGGTCAGAAGACGCAGCATTCTTTGGCCAAGAGTTATAGTATATTTTTAATCAATAAATAATCCAGTATAATCTTGCACTGTCAGAACTTTTTTGTGCTGTTATTTTCCTTGTAATTTTCACGCCAACAAAAATATTTGTTTCTGTATGCATTAAATTTTCAGGTATTGTACGTAGTATATTTATTAAATAAAATAAGGTTTGTCCAACGTTAGGAAACTCTACCCATATTCTAAACCATTCCTTTATTTTCCATTTTCCTTTTAATGAACTGGAATTCCTCATCTCTGTCCATTTATTGTGATTCCTGTTTACTTACCGTGTATGTTCTCCATCTCAGAGAATACGACCGTAACCGTTCGTTGGACGAACATGAGTATTTTCCTCACTTGATATCCCATCCTCTCCTTTCCAACGGATGTGCCCGGAGGAACCCTAAATTTACAGACGTTTCTGCTCTCGTTAGTGCCGCATGAACTGTACTTTTTTTTTTTCCTCCCTTTCTCTCCCGCCTCTTCCTTGGCTTATTTCCTTACGCACGAGTTCGAAATTCGAAAAGAATATTTTGAGAAACACTTCATTGTGTTGTAGTTTTCGTCGTCGTTATAATGTACCACGGAGAGTGTTTCCAGCTGTTGCTTTTAACAAGCATACTGCCTTTATGTTTCCGTGTAACCATAGCTTGTCCTTTTAATTAATCTTTGTTTTATTAAATTTATTTGTTAATATGGCGTTTCGTACTTTTCTTTTGAAGCTGGGAGTTATAAGTTTCAAAAGAAGAGGGCTAATTGTACCTTGGAGTGGGATGAAAATTGTTTAATTACATTTGGAAGAAGAAGCACGATAGTTTGAATTTTATGCCCAACGCCGTCCAAATTGGTGTGGCAATTAGCGATGGCTGGCAATTAAACCTTACGGACAGACTCTGGTAGGGTACCTATGTAAAATTACGTTGTTTGTATTTTGTTTTTGTCCCTTGATTTTCATATGTGATCCAGTACTGGAGGAACGAATGCTATGGTACACTCCCTTTTTGTTCTTAGTGACGAAACTTTGAATTAACTGGTAAATTCTACCAATGCCAGCATAGGTCACCACCCAAATCTCTGATTTTCTGCCAATGTTTTGGGAGTTTGGCCGCGAGTCCAAAAATAGATCAACCTCATTTCATATGTCCTGTGCAGAATGGAAGGTAGCACCAGCAAGATGTAGCTGCACGTGTGGAAGAAGGTAGAAGTCTAAAGGAGTGATGTTGGGGTTGTGTGGTGTGTGTGGCTACCAACCCTCGTGGTCGGAATTTTGTCCTTGCGTTGATATTCGAGAAGATTAGTGCAGACCCGAACACGTCTGTCCTTATCTGATTGAGTCAGCTCATGCCGCGCCTAGCGATTGAACTTATACACCAAGTTTATGCAATACATAGTGTGACTAATGGGCATAGCACTAACATCCAACCACCCCTTAGCAAGCTCTCGAGTGGTTGCATACGGATCTTCTTCCACAAGTTCTCGCAAACGAGCCTCATCAACATCAGTAGGCCGACCAGAGCGCTCTGCGTTTTGACTGCCATAGTCCTTGTTCTTCAACTTTCTGTTCCAAACCTTCATAGTGTCATATCATACAACATTCGTACCTAAAGCTGTACACATGATTTGGTGGTATTCTGTCGCTAACTTTTTGCAACAGAATGGAAATAAATAAGGGTTTTAATCTGGTAACGTGATAGTTCCATTTCAGGCACCTTGGACTTAGTGAATTTTCAGTGTGAAGAAGTGAAGAAGAAGTGGTCTAAGTTCTTCCATGAAGTTCTAAAGCAAGTCTCTTTCTTTCAAATGCCAAAAATCGTTTGACAAAATATGATTAAACACGCCAACGCGAACTGTTTGTTTGCGCAGACGATATGTGCGGTAGCCGATATAATACTTCTGTAAGCGAAGTGGAAATAAATATAAAAGGAAACAAATATATATATATTCATAATGAAAGTAATTAAAAGTAAATTAATAAGCCCAAGACTTGCGCTAAAGCTGCAAATTAATAAAGCAATAATTCACTATAAATTATAAAAAGAAAACTCTCCATATTACATCTTCAAGCAACGGAAATTCAATTTAAAAACATTATTGAAAAGAATTATTATTGAATTATATCTTTTTATGATTCTTTAAAATTTGTTCTTGAATCTACTTTTGTTTTTACTTTTGTATTTGAAATGAAAAGAGAGTGTAGGGGGTATGTCTTCTAAAGTAAGCGTCTCGTTCAAATTAATTGTGTTCTTAGCGAAAACATTTTGATATTAATGATTATTTGCTTTTTAAGAGGATTCCTTTGATTTAGTGACTAATATCTTTATTTTGATTGAGTATCCATTAGTGATTTGAATCTAGCAAATAATTTGACGCTTACTTGGAAGTAAGATGAAACACTCTCTCTTATTTTAGTTACTGTTAATGGATGGTAGCTTGGTTTATCCTCTTGATAAGTCGATTAATCCGCTATCAATAACAATAACTGGTTTTTCAATACTTAAATAAGTTTTACTTTTGATTTTGGCATTTTTGCGATTTAGTTTTTCCTTAACTGTGTTTAAAGCAAGGAGGACTGAAAATTCTATGAATTCTGAAAAATTCCTTTTCAATAATGTTTTTAAATTGAATCGTTGCTTGGAGATAGAATTATATATATATATATATATATATATATTGCATCTTATTTTATTTTAAGAACATGGCGCTGAAATTTATTGTAATTTTCTTACTTTTTTCGCTTTTATTAAAATGATGTATTTTCGCAAAGTAGTACAGAATGCTTTTAAGAAAGAAAGTCTGATATCAATATCCTCAAAACAGTAAAAAGCTTTTCTGCAAACTCTTGTCCTCCTTTAAAAAAGTTTCCTAATTTTTTATGCGCCCAGCGGTGGCTGATCTGTCAAATCGCTGAACACTGGTAGTTCGGACCTGGGTTCGTACTGGGCGTTTTCGTGGTTTTCGTCAAGTGTAACGTGTATACGAACCAGTTCCCCTTAGAAAGTCTTCCAAGAAGGCATGCCTTCCTTTAGGCAGATAGATCTACTGTGCTTTGCCATAATCTCCATAACAAACTAAACCATACAAGACTGCTTGAAGTTTGGCTTAAGATAGAAAATAGATATAAATTTCAATATTTTTCTTGTTACTATTATTATTGTTTGTTAACTGCATTGATAAATATCTGTGGGGGATAACAACAAGAATATTTTGGCATTCCCCGTTCCGCCTACATTAAGGCACTACAGGTCGTTCCCCCCGCAGAACCGAGGCCGAGGTTCAACCTCTTTCCCGGAACCTTGAGGGGTCGGCGCAACGCACCCAATTTGGCGCGTCACTGGTCGTCAATTTGCTACCCATCAGTCGCACGGGCGAGCCCGTCGCAGAGGGTCATTACCCAGCATACCCAGGGCACTACCCCCGGGCTACTAGAACCACCCTGCTCTAAGACATGCCGAACACCGGGCCGGCCAATAAATGACCTTTCCGGAGTTCCCAGAACCACTAGGTTCATAATTTGTATACCCCCGTGGCCGAGACTGCCTAGGTACAGATCCTAGCCAGTGGCTTCGCAGAGTTCTCTACGTCGACCCCCGGGGGGATCTGTGTGGGATTAAGATCCTGCAGAAAATAGAAAAGTGGTTTTAACCGAAAGAAATAATTCTAACCAGGGAGAGAAGGAAAAAATTATAAATTTGAAAAATAAATGTAAATACAGAGAAAAACATTGTAGAAACTACAAATGAATGTTATCCAAATGAATTTTTAATTATTATATTCAAGGCAAATTAAATATTAAAATTCTAAACATATAATAAACTTTATAACGCAACATACGACGCTCACCCATCACGTATAATATCAGGCTATAGAGGGGTGGTATCTATACATTAGGGATATATAAATCCGCTTTTATCTGCTTTTTGATCGTGCATTCGGGCCCGGTTCCAATTTGAATTTGACATCATTGGTTTAAGGCTTGCATTTCGAAGGAAGTCCGACAGACGGCGTTCCATATCGAAAAACAAAAGTATTATTTTCACTGCTCAAAGATTTCTTCTTGGTCAAAACTTCGTAGTATTGCTAAACATCTAATAAGACCTCACTAAGATCTAATATGACTGCTCACCAGTGGTTATTATTTTTGATAGTAGAGGTCAACTTATTAATAAGGCCCAGATAATGATTATTAAGTCGCTGAACACACAGTTCGCATCTGGATTCGATTCATCACTGGACACAATCACAGATAACGTTTATTAAGTCGCTGAACACTGGTAGTTCGGACCTGGGTTAATATGGCACAAATAATGATTATTAAGTCTTTGAACACTGGTAGTTCGGACCTGAGTTCGGTTCAATTGTAAGGTTTTAGTTTAAACTAACAAAGTTTTATGTTAATTTCTCTTTCCTGTGAACTCTTATTTCAACTTCCCGGTAGAATGAGCTCGCGATTCAGCTTTATGCTAATTTGAAGTGGAGCCAAGTTTTGTATTTAAAGGTTAGCGAGGAACTTCTCAGGGTGAGAGAGCTTTTAGTCTCAGATCGCTTCGGCTGTCTTCGACGTTCACCTGACTAGCTAGTTATTTAAATTCTAAGCCTTAGCGCTGTTACGCTATTACTTATTGAAGTAATCTAAGTGCGTTAGTATTAGCCAAATCTTGCTACGCACCATGGATCGTTTAGAATAGAGGCCAACCTCGCGTTTAAAGCTCTGAGAGCAACGACTACTTAGTTTTTTACTCAACTTTATTTTAAATTTATTTGATTGTTCAGTTTAGACCCAAGTGCGGTCATTATTTTCTGTTATCCCTTCCGAGTTGGGAAGAGGCTGTAAATAGTAGTTTAATAGAAGTGTCCTTTTAAAACCCTCCTTGTGTGCAGTTAATCTACCCCGTACACAGAACATAGCTGCATTCAGCTGCCTGTTCGAGACCAGGACTTTGACACTGCTACGACTATGTTCGCCAAAAGTATGCACAGAGCACTCAGTTCTGATACAATCAGTGGGCACAGATAATGATTATTAAGTCACTAAACACTGGTAATTCGGACCTGGGTTCGGTTCCAGGCGAACGGGCTGGCTGCAGGGGCATTTTCGTTGTTTTTCCATGTGTAACGTGTATACGAGCCAGTATCGCTTAGAAAGTCCACCACAAAGGCATCCCTCCCCTTAGGTAGATAACCTATAAAACAAACCTAATTTTTAGCCTTAACTCGTAGAATATTCTCACTAATCATCGGAAATAGAGTCCTCTCCAACAGGGTACTATTAAATAGATCCTGCGCTTCCATCATCAAACGACCATCCATTCCATAAAGTTCGTAGCCTTTTGTGTGTGTGTAATTGTGCGTAATTTTACTAAAGAATTCTTATTTCCATTAGAATCTGGAAACAGCAGCAAAATGCAAATGACATGGCCATCTTTTCCGAGCTGCTTGCGGCGAAGTTCAGAACAATTAACAGAGGAAAGAAAAACTTACAGAAGTTCAATGCTCTTTCACAAAATAAAAAAGAATCTAATCGAGATGTTTTCGATCGATTTGTTCATATTAAAATTAAAGTTGTACGCGTGCATTTGATTTTCTGTAGTATAAAAAATTCTGCAACGAAAGAATTTTCCTCTTGCTTCTCCGATATCTGAATTTTTAAAACTGGTATTTTTTTAAGCTCCAAAACAGTCTGGTTACGGAAGCAGCGTAGCGGCTTATCGCTTGTTCAATATTTATTTTAAGATAATGGCAACCATTTTCAGTGACTGAATGGAGTTCTAAGTATGTTTCCGATTACATTCTATACTGAAGCTCGTTGCGCTAAAAGAAAGATAGCTTGATAAAATGCGGTAAATATTGATTGCTACTCATAGTTCATCTCTAAGGATGAAAGAAATATCGTTTTTGATGTTAGTCTCGTTCTTAATTGAGTCGTTCCGCATTTTTGTGTCGTCCATCGCCATTCTTCGAAAACTACACAATCGGTTTGCGGATGGATCTGGCGCATCTTAGAATAAATATCAAACCTGGATTATTACTGAAATCCAAGACTGTTATCCAGAGGTAAATACTTTTAATACCTTTCCTTACGAAGATGCTTTTTTAGATGTCACTTATAATGTAGATATTCCTTATTGATAATTTAATTATCAAATGATAATATTGGTAATTTAATTATCATAATAAGTTTTCTGATAATTTAATTGTCATATAAGTTTTTCTAAGAAAATTGTGAGGTATTTTCTCCCTCCTTTTCGCATACTTTCGTGGTGTAATTTCGAAGACTACAAATGGCGCCCGAATTAAAGAGTGGTGGACAGTCATTCGTCGCCAACTGGAACTGGCGATTGGGTTTCCTAATCCCCAGTTGTTCTTTAAAAGGAGGAGTATATAAAGTATTTTCTCTCTCCTTCCAACATGCCTTCCTGGTGTAACGTTAGCACACTCGGCGCGAATTCAAGAGTCCGAGTTTCGAGTTCCAGCGAATGTATTGGTCATTTTTTACGTCTCCTGCTTCAGAATAACCTAATGACTCTACAAATGGCGCCCAAGCTAAAAGGCGGTGGACGATAATTCATCACCATCAGGACTCGTCGCTTGGGTCCCCTAATCCCCCCTTTTCGCATCCCTTCGTGGTGTAATTGGAAGCATATTCGAGAGATCCAGATTCGAGTTCCGGCGAGAACAATGCACATTTTTCACATATCGTGTTTAAAAAAGAAAGAAAAACTAATGACTTTACTAATGGCGCCCGAACTAAAAGGTGGTGGACAGTAATTCTTTGCCACCAACATTTTGCGATTCTGTCTCCTAATCCTCAGTCGCCCTTTTAAAAGAGGAAGTATATAAGGTATTTTTTCCCTCCTTTGCTCATGCCTTCGTGGTGTAATTGAGAGCATACTCGACGCGTATTCGAGAGGTCCAGGGTTCGAGTCCTAGCGAGGGCAGTGCACATTTTTCACATCTCCTGCTTTAAAATAACTAAACTGACTACGAGCTTTGCTGGTATACAAACTCTAAATTTCCGTTTTTCATGCTGAATGCATCCGAATTTGTTGTTATCCAAATTTCAGTGTTTTTCCGTAGCAAATGACAGTAGCTTTTTCTAATTCAGTTACCTATTTTAATTTTTTTTTCATTGACTTCAATAATACGAAAAGATATTTCATCAATATTTTGCCCAGAAAGAATAAATGAAATAATGCCTTAGTTTTTAATATTAGGTGAACAGAAGTAATTTATCCTATTTGTTTTACTCGAGTAAAACAAGCCTAACAACAAGTCTGTGCATAATTTATATTACATTTTGGAAGAAAGGAAAATATACGCTGATAATAGAAAAAATACGCGTCAATAATAAAAAATATAATTCTTTCTGTTATAAATAAAATAATGCCTTAGTTTTTAATATTAGGTGAACAGAAGTAATTTATCCTTTTTGTTTTACTGAAGTAAAACAAGCCTAACAACAAGTCTGTGCATAATTTACATTACATTTGGAAGAAAAGAAAATATACGCTGATAAAAGAAAATATACGCGTCAATAATAGAAAATATAATCCTTTCTGTTATAAATAAAATAATGCCTTAGTTTTTAATATTAGGTGAACAGAAGTAATTTATCCTTTTTGTTTTACTCGAGTAAAACAAGCCTAACAACAAGTCTGTGCATAATTTATATTACATTTGGAAGAAATGAAAATATACGCTGATAATGGAAAATATACGCGTCAATAATAAAAAATATAATTCTTTCTCTTATAAATAAAATAATGCCTTAGTTTTTAATATTAGGTGAACAGAAATAACTTATTTGGTAGAAAAGATAATTTACGATGATAATAGAAAATATACGCCGCAATTCGATGTGCTAACAATCTTTCAATGAAGATGCTCAGCATTGTTAAAAATTATATTTTAGTCAAGTTTGCATCGATTGAGGATCGAACGAATCAACGGAATTTCTTTTTATCGAGAATAGTGGAATTATTCGAAATAATTTGAATCCTAAAAAAAAAAAAGATTTCATGTAGCCTGAGGTTGCAGACGAGCCCATTTTGAGAAATCTGACCTAGAAAAAGGAATGATACCGTTTACTTTAATGTTTTTTTAGATAATTCTCATCGACCTGCTTGACCTTGGTGCTTTTGTTTTACTCATGGGAATCCCGCGGTCGGAATCTTTGTTATTTTTATTGATGTTTCCATTTGAAAACTGTCAGATTTTATAGCGGGAATCATCATAAATTTGAATGCTGCTGCGGGGAAAATGGCAATAGAACTGTTATTCAAGTTTGTTCCTTTTGAGGAAAAAGCAGCTGCCCCCTACACACAAATGGAACTCATTTTTAGAACTTTGTATGGCAAGTGTTTAGTACTGTAAGACCCTTAGACCTCTTAATATCCTGAGAATATTTTTTTAAACCCGTTTCTTCTCGGGTTTTTTTTCTTAAATTCTATATACGAATAAATTTTTCGTTCAAACGTCCTGGTTTCTTCTATTATTACATTTTAATCGGTTTTGCATCTTTTTAAATTGGTCAATTGCTTTGTGTTTCCTCTAAACTTAAAATAAATGCTTCAGAATAAACAGGTGACATTGAAAATCTACATTCGATCTACTTCGTGCTTTGTATTACAATTAAGCGTATTTCGCATGTTATATTCTAGCGATATTGGCCTATTTTGGTAATAATTGACCTTAAATGAAAAGGTTGAAGAAATTATTTTGACCCTATTAATGAGTTATGTTATATATTAAGTTAATAGATTCTTTTTATTATTTTTGATAGTATAGGTCAACTAAATAAGGCACAGATAATGATTATTAGCCCGAAGGGCTATTAATTTCGTTTTGGCATTTTGCGTCGGTTCACTTTTCAAATTGTTGCCACCAAATACTACCGCCCTACATTACATTTAAAGAAATTAAATAATTAAGAATATGCATGAATGTGTATATGTTTCTCGCAGTATTTTGAATAACTTAGTCCTCCATTTGAATATGGACATCTGGAAGCCCGAGTTTGGAATTTGTTTTATTATCTATTTCATATTTTGCCAAATATTAAAGAATTTTTGATTAGCAAACTCAAGGATTTCAAAGCGAGGAACGGCAACCACTGTACGGAGAAAAAGAAAAAAATTATCTCCAGCACGCGAGACTGTGTATCAGAAATTCTAAAGATATGTTCTTTTAAATATTTTGCGATATTGCTGTTGAATTGAATATTATGGTTTAAGTGCGAAGAACGTGATATTTAGTACGTAAAAATTGAAAAACGTCTCTTTGGACGTAATGTAAAATCTGAAAGCTTTCAGAATTTTTTTTCTTTGGGTCATTTTTCTTAGAACATTGTTGGAACATTGTTCTTTGGACATTGTTGAAATCGGCTAATAATTGTTAGCTTTGCAAAAAAGTCTGCTGTTGTCTTGTTAAAAGCTTTTTAATCGCATAAATTGCCAATTAGCTTATATTTTACGTATATTTTACTTATATTTTACGTATTACGATGTGTATTAGAAATTTTGTTATTGCAATAAAGTTACAGTGATTAAAGTTAAGAAAACCGTAAAAGAGTGAAAATAATATAGTATTTTATCATTAATTTAAAATACTGCAGCGCATCAATGCAGGGGTCGGCAAACTTCTGGTCATGGAGGGCACAAAATAAAGTTTTAAATTATTATCGGGGACCACCCCATTCGAGTTTCATATTCAGATATCAAACGTCATATGGCAAACTAGTTTTGTTTAATAATATAAACTTTATTGAACAGAGAATTGAAACTAGTTTTGTTTAATAATATAACTTATTATTGAATATAAACGTTATTGAATATAACTTTATTGAATAACTTTATTGAATAACTTTATTGAGCTTTCTAGACACATTAGGTTATTTTTAAAGCAGGAGTCGTGAGAAATGAGCAATGTCCTCGCCGGGACTCGAACCACGGACCTTACGAATACCCGCCGAGTGTGCTGACCATTACGCCACGAAGGCATGCTAAGAAGGCGGGTGAAATACCTTATAACTTAATAACAAATATTGTTACGAAATGGCCAGCCGCGGTAAGATAGCTTCCCCGTAAAGCGGGTTTAGGGTTGCCATATTTGGCGTGAAATCTCCCATTTGGCGAAACCTTGGCAATATGCCATACCGAGAACATTCTAGCGAATTCTTACCGGTTACCCCAGAATGTTCTCGAAGGCAGGTCAAAAGCTATATAAACCCTGCCAGTACGCTGAAACGTGAAGATTATCTTGAGTACGTTGTACTTGGAGAGCGATCCACCGAGTTGGGAGCTGTATTTAGTGTTTTGAAGCAATCTTCACCGTTATAGCCTGATAGTCTGAAGGCTGTGTTGCCAATTTTTTCAGCGTCTATGTAATACGAGTAGTTTTTCGACGACTGTAACGCGTCTTTGGAACTGTCTTCTGTAATACTGACGAATAAATTGTGATTTGATTCCTTATCAAATGTTGTCATCAGTCACTGCAAATCCACGAACCCGTAGAACGCAACAATATTTATAATTTATACTCTTTAAATAATTCTTTTTTGATATGTCAGTGTAAAATTTGTGTTTGTAATTCGTCTGCTAACTTATTATGATCGGTATCATATTTTCAGTTGCTCGCTGTTAAACAGTTAAATTTTTGGAGAATACAGAAAGTTTTGAAAGATACTTCAATTTCAAACAAGTCATATTTGAAAACAAGTCTGACAATAATACGTCTTGAGCAATACGAATTAATCTTTACCGCGTATGACTTTAAAAACACGATGCTGATTTCTGTTTACCAAAGCTCCAAATATGGTATTAGTTTATTTAGATTTTAAAATAGCGTCATTTTGCAAGCTCACTGTGTAAGGTTTTAGTTAAACTAACAAAGTTTTATTTCAATTTAAATCTTTCTATCTCTTCTCAGTTTCAACTTCCCGTCAGAAGAAGCGCGCGTTTTCAGCTTATGCTAATTTGAAGTGAGCCAACGACTATTTAAACCTCTCAGGGTGAGAGAGTTTTTAGTCTTAGATCACGGTCATTCTATTCCACGTTCGCCTGACCAGCTAGCAGTTAAATTCTAAGCCCTAGTGCTTGCTACGTGATTGCTTATTGAAATAAATCCAAGTGCGGTAGTATTAGTAAATCTTGCTACGCACCATTTAGTTAGAGGCCAAACTCCGCGTAGAGCTCTGTGAGCAAAGGTTATTTAAATTTCTATTTAGCTTTAGTTTAAATTTATCTGATTGTTCGTTTAGGCCCAAGTGTGGTCTTTTACTTTCTGTATCCCTCCCGAGTTGGGAAGTGATTTGTAAATAATATTGATTTAATAAAAGAGGATTTTAAATCCCTTTCAAGTGCAGTTATTATACAACTGAAGCACAGTATCTACAACCAGAACATAGCTGCATTCAGCTCCCTGTTCCAGATCAGGACTTAAGGACTTTAAGGAGTTACTTTAAGATGCTTGCCAAGAACATGCACAGAACACTCAGTCCTGACAACTGTTTCTAATCCTTCTAAGTTTTCCGTATTGTTAAGATGAAAATAGAAAAAAAATTACTGTAGTCGTGTTTGTAATATTAAAGGAATTTATAGAGAATTTTAAAATCGGCTGTAAATTTAGTGTGCAGCGCAGACACAATTTGAAATTATGAGTCTATTGATATTGCTCTTTCTGAGAGTTCCTGCCATTTTTTTTTTTTTTAGTTTGGGGAAAATGCGTTAACGATTTTCGTAAGAGATGAAACCTGTACAATTCTAACATTAACTTGAAGCTATTGATAGAGTTGATCATCTCAGCAATGTGA
>KK113517.1:8344-39163 GCA_000611955.2 Stegodyphus mimosarum
GTATCAGAGACTCATCGAAAAAATCCTTCCACTTGTAATCACGAAAAAATCTGCTGGCGTCAGATTAGGAAAAAGATAAAAGAAGTCCTCAAAATCGAGAAGCTCGAAAGTAAGATCGATTGAGACAACTTAAAAGTTCAACTATTTAACGCAGGTGATTTTCGTAAACTCAATTTGAGAGCGAAAAAATACCTTTCCACACTTTCCTACTTGAACCAGAGAAAAACTTAAAAGCTGTTCTAAAAGGCTTAACGATTGATACGCCAGCAGAGGAAATCAAAGAATACATTGAAAGCCATGGAATCCCTATACTAAAATGCCACCAGCTCAGCGAACGAGGGTCGGAGTTCCCACTCTGCTCCCAGTTTTTATATTGAGATACTCAGAATGCCAAAAAGAAAGCAAGTATTTGAGATCTCGCATGTCTCGGACACGAAAATTCGAATTCGAGGATACAGAAGTCAGCCGGGACCTGTACAATGCTTTAGATGCTAGGGTTACGGACACATACAACGAGCATGTGTTAATAGCGCAAAATGCGTTCAATGCCTTGATCAGCATCAATCTTACGAATGCCCTGTAAACGAAAGAGAGAAATACAAGCTACGTGTGTTCTGTGCGCTGGTTCTCACACCGCAAGTAATATCGAATTTCCAAAAAGACCAGCAACGTCAAGAAAATTGAAAAAGTCAACCCACCAACCCTTGAAAAAGATTTTCTTGAATTTACAAAACAAGACAAAAACAACGATCAAAATGCTAGCTCTAAATTTAGTGAGAATAAATCCTATGCCGACGCACCAATAATAAACAGAAAGAAATCCCTCAGAAGAAAATAGCAATCAACCAAAAAGTTTTGAAGAATTTAAAAATCTCATTTTTAAATTAAAAGTTTTATGCGATAAATTCAAAACGATTCAAGACAAGAACAGTAAAATTGATTTTGCATTGTGAGCTTTTGAACTACCAGCTCTTCATCTGTTTATTACGAAGAGATCGTGAGTTCGATCCCAGGCTGAACTCTTTTGCAAAAAATAATCTGTGGGACTTATAAAAATTATTCCTACTACTGTACCAATTTTCTTTTATTTATTCTCCTGATTTTTAGTATTTTATATTTTACTGCATTATTTGTATTTTTCCGCAAGATAGACTGATCCTAAGATGCAGACCGTCAGTACAAGTAAATACTTATGCCACGAGACTTTTTAAGCTCAAGAAAAATTCATTTGCCATAACGACCTCATTTGCCATATAATTGCTTCAAGTTATCGAAGTTTTTCCAAGATCTTATGTTTTCGAGGTTATGAAGCTCAAGTTCTATGTGGGAGTAAAGGTCTCCGAACCGAATTCTTCTACACAACTGCCGATCTAACGACATATCGATAAATTTATTGCATTTCCCGGGGGCAGAAATTGACATGTGGATGAGAGATCTTCTTTCATAAGAGTCTCAACATCCGTGCTTGTTTAACTGGGAAACATCGAGATTGGAATACATATCATTTAGGATTCTGGTGGGCTTTGGCTAGAATAATGATTATCTCAAAAATTGAGAACTATCGATCACGGGTTGCAGGGGAACCCAGAGTAATTTTAATAAATGTAAATGCAAGTTATTGGAGAAAACGGTGTAACACCAGGGGGCCTGTGTTGACAAGAATCCTACTCCTTGTCGATCAGATAGGCAGTTGCGAATGCTAAATCAGCAAATAACTGAAATGACGCTTAGTAGCTAGACAAAGATAAAAGGAACACGTGTGAAACCCACGATGCTTAGTAAGAGATTAAGAGCATACAATTAAACATTTATACATACAATAAAAGTGCACATACGTAGCCAGGAAATACTTAATAGTTATTCAATGTTATTACTAAGTATGGCCATCTTCCGCTTGCTATTGTTTACATTATTTACGTCATAATTGTAAACTCGGATAACTGGGTTGTTAATGTTTCTTAAATTATCACAAAACCTCCGGGCAAGCCGGAAATAGAAAATGCCTTAGTTCTTCGATGTGTAGCTCCTCGTGTATCTTCCGATTGTGGACATACCAGGATGAATTTGTAATCTGTCTAAGTCCAAGGTTTTGCAATCTAAATGCAGGGGAAGCAGCTCACATTATTTAGCTATTTATTCTATTTTATGAGGATTAATTTTTTGTATTTTTGCAATTAATTTTGTTATCTTATTTTGGTGGTGTTTTTCATGGAGGCTATTTAATTTTTCAGGTCGCTCTTTTTCTAGTTCTAATCATCTCCATTACATTTTTTCTTCTTTAAATATGTTTTAAAATAAAACATTGAGAGTTTATTAATTATAAATACTCTAGAATGTCTATTCATCTATTCAGTATTCATCAAATATTCAATATTCGCAAAAATATCCGGTACTTACGTACTATGCCGACTACCTTGGCGACATTTGGCGATAAAAAATTCTATTGGCGATTTTTGGTTTATCTTTATAAATTCTTTTAAAAATAAAAGTCCTAATTATAAAGGAACAAAAAAGTTGAAAACCAAAAATCCCGAATATAAATATACATTATAAATAAGTGGGTATATATATATATAAACTATATACTAAATACGAATTAGAAAAATTAAAATTAGCTTACTTAAAACTTGTTAAAAAAGCTGAAGTTAATGGTAAATATGACTAGTTTAGAAATTTGCAAAGTTAAGTTTTCGTATATAAATAATTGATATGTCAAAAAATAGATTTCAAATACCTGAATGAAATATGGCATTTTTGGAAAGTTTAAAAAGGATTGCTGTTTAAAAAAAAAGTGGCAGGAATAGCTTTGAAATAGCTTTCAAAGTAGCATCGAAAGGTGTTTCCTGTTTTTTCCGCGAAATAAATTCAGCCAAATAGGTATCGAGATATGATGCCGGCTTGTTCCTCCATCTTGCGGAACCCCACATCCTTTCCACGTGTTGAGTCTGCGTAGATGGGTCAACAAAATTTTATCAATCGCTAGTTTACCGGTCGCCGGTTTTGGCGAGATATCTAAGTAGTCTTCATAGTACGTAAGTACCAAATATCCTTTGTCGGGAACGTAATATAAGGTTGATCACTAAATTAAAATTGATCAATGCACTGGAAGCTATGCGAAA
The DNA here is from genome assembly GCA_000611955.2 of Stegodyphus mimosarum. Lineage (NCBI taxonomy): Eukaryota > Metazoa > Arthropoda > Arachnida > Araneae > Eresidae > Stegodyphus > Stegodyphus mimosarum. The sequence goes on from KK113517.1 coordinate 11,464, forward strand.
GAATGCGCTTGCTAGTGCTAACGTACGAAAATTAGTATTTTTTGGAAAAAAGAATAATCGCAGGGCGCTCCTGACTTTCGTGAATACACAAAATTCATTACTCTAGAACTAACGCTAGAACGAACATTAAAAAAACTAGTCCTCTAGATAAGTGATCTCGTAAGTGGGGTATGCGTATTCTAGAGGCTGAGCTACAGAGGTAAGCACACGATCATTTGAAAATGCATTATGGTGTGTATTGTATTACATGGGGTATAACTTATAGTTATTTCCATCTTAAGGTTACATGATCAAAATCATTTGGAGGTCGTTGCTTTAGATGACGAGCTACGATAAATTTGATTAATATTTTATATATTTTTTTTCACTTATAAGCCCTCTGAAGATTTAATTTCCCCCAAAATTTGTCTGATAAACTTCTAGAACAGTAAGCATGCATATGTTTGACTGTTTTTAACTTACTTAATTGTTTTAGAGAGTTTGTAACTGTAGTTTTAAACTTAACTGTTTTAGTAAATGCAGTAAGTCCATATATTTCCTCCAAAGCGTGCCACTAGATGGCGACACTTAATGATGAGCGAAAGCATTTTCTTAGATGCGTTGATACTTTGATTTCACAAGCCTCTAACTAGCCGTCACGGCACGCATGTGCAGTGAACGTCATTGAGGTTGTACTAATTTGGCGGTGAATTTGTACATCGCCTGCGTTTTCTACAGCCGATATGTTGGCGGCGAATTTCACATATCTCCAGCGGAGTAACAGAAGGCGTAAATTCGAACTTGTCTAATAATGTGCAATGATCTTGATATGGAAGCAAACTGAGAATGAATTTTGTGTATCCATTGCCAGAAAGTTTATTACAGAACGTTAAGCGCACTGTCCTTGTACATCTATCACAGAAATAAGGGACTCATACATACATGTATACTTTAGAAAATCACCCACGCAGGCCCTTCTTTAACGTGTTTTTGTAATATGATGTTTGAAAACTTTATTTTAAAATTATTTTTAATAGTAAAATTTTGTGTAATTTAACATTTTATTAATGAGAAAAGTGATATAACAATTACGCTTTTCCTCGATTGGTTGAAAATATTTAACTATAATAAATTGGTTATTGTATTGCATGCTTGCTACTTTTAATTAATAGCATATTGCTTAATGTATATTACGTGTTAACATCTGAAGTTATGTTTTGAAAGTTATCATTAATCTGTTTTCATTATGTGACATAGATGAGGACATAATTCGTGAGTTTTTGTAATTTTGATGTGTATAAAACACTTTTTTCCTAATTTAAACTTTTTATTAAAAATAGTAAATATTGTTGGAAGGGAGCTCATTGGAAATTATTTTGTATTCCAGGTGAGGAATAGATGCTTATGACTTACGAGTAGTCTTTGCGAAATAGGAGTCCATAAATTCTATTGTTCCAAACGTTCTATAAAGAGGTTTATGGTAATAGATAAGCTGTTTTATATTTTGATTATTATAAATTATTCATACATGAAGTAAAGGGATTTCTATTACTGATATATAATTCTTTAAATCATTTTGAATTTTTTACGAATTTCTGTATTTGAACATGTAAGTCATGATCATAAACATAATATGTAATTTTATATCCATAGTTTATGAAAAAGTAAAATCAGAGAGGGAAAAATAATCCTAAAGTGTTGCAAAAGCTCACTGTGAAGGGCTGGAAACTCAGCTATGTATAATCCTCATTTACTATGAATAATTTATTTCTTAATGCTTACTTTTTTTAAATATAATTACAATACTCTCTTTTGTAAGGCCATCTTGAGCAGTAAATGTTTTTTATTTATCTGCATATCAGTGTTATGTAGATTTATTTTATTATTATTATTTGTTATATAGTTTTAGCTTTTTTAGAGAATTTAAATATGAAAATAGTATAATTGAAAGTTACTAATAAGAAAAATAAAAAATTTTTTTCTTCACTTAATAAGTTAAAATAATAATAATAATTTAAAAATACAAACTGAGTTCTTAAATTTTGATACCTGATACTTGTTTTTAATTCCGATATCGTGTCTTAATTTTCAGCGGCGATGACCTCGAAAAACTGATTTATAGAAACATTTAAAATGAAAACTACGAGTTAAAAAGTTACGAGTGTCACTTAGCCCCATAATAATTTCTATAAAAAAGCATAGTCATTTCATTTTTTGCATTAAATGTACGTATTTTGTATTTTAGTCACTATTTCCTCTTTCTCTCTCTTTATGTATATGTGAGGGTAAGATTTAGTTCCTTGCAGTAAATTGATGAGAGATGAGTGCTTGACTGGGGAAGACATTATTTTGCAGTCGCGAGTGGATTAGAAGATCACTGAAAATAAAAATCACGTAACAGAAGACGCCAAGAACTTTCGAAGAATCACAAAATCTCTTGATATTCCAAATTTGTCTTTATTACTTGCTGCACTTTACAATGTGGGCCAATCTGCACTCTACAATTTTAATGATGGTGCATTACATTTTTAAGAAAAGCAGCCAAGCAAGAGACGTCCTTCAGCTAGCAAACGTAGGCAGAGAAGAGCAGTATTGCAACGGTATTTATAGTAAAACATTTCGTTAATTGATTGGCTAAAACTTGTAGGCAATGCAGAAGTATTAAGATGACATAATGCGGAATTAGTTTTCAGATATGACGCAGATTCTAAAAACTTATTACTACAGAGAAAGTACTTAAATTAAAAATGACTCAAGAAGCTTCTTAAGTTATAATTTTGATTTGCATATTTTTTATTTTACATATATATATATATATATTGTTGCGTGCTTACGGGTTCATAATAGATTGAATGCACCACTCCGATAAAAGGTTAAAATTTATTTTTATCACAAGAAATATAACAAAACGTTGGATTTTTCCTCAGAGATATTCGTACAATGTCACAGTGTCACGCAATATAATCAGTAGCTATACGTTAAACTAATAAAAAGGTTAAAATACAATGCAATGCAAAAGAAAAGCTAATCCGATCTCTCGCGAAAATCTAAACAATAACAGCTGCTAACTAAACAACTCGCAATAGCAGTAACTAAGCAACTAAGCTGAGACGTCTCTCTCCGGCCTTTTAAAGCTTTCAGTCGGTTGCGAAAGAGTTCTAGTAATTTCTTTGCTTCTCGAGATTTCTGGAAATCTATAAGAGGATGGAATTAGGGTTACAGCTAACAGAGTGGTCAATTTCATTTATTTAAATTAAATATAAATTATCGAGATAAACTTTTATGCAATTTTAAATGCACAAGCTCCTGTATTTTCTTCACTTTTCAGGCATAACCTTTCTCTTTAAACTCTTCTTGGGCTGAACTGTACGGGGAAATAAAACAATTTTAATTGTAATTCTACTAACATTAGCTATTTAAATACAAAATTCGTAATACTGCTCCCTTTCCAAGGACTGCACGTCCCAGGCAAAACAATCCCTGGAGAGAAAACCATACTTACAACTGAAGCGTCAATGCAATAATACACATTACAACACAATAACAAACAACCTAAACAATAATTGCAATAAATAACATAAAACGAATCGAATACTAAATCAATAAATGAGTGCACAAATTTACAAATTTAAGAATAAAAAGGACCATTATCTTATACTATTTACGTTATATATACTAGGTACTATGGCCATAATAAGAAGCTAGCCAGTCGTCATGAATGACTTTAGGCTTAGAGTTCGATGACTTACGGATCCGAACTGCGACGTCGTTCAGCCTGTTTACGACTGTGTAAGGACCATCCGAAGGTTTCTGTAGTTTAGGAGAGAGTCCTTTCCAGCAAATTGGATACCACAAGCACAACTTGTCTCCTCCGTTGAAGCGACGTCCAGTAGCTCTCGCGTCGTATCGTGTCTTCATTTCTCTGTCGCCAAGGCGACTCGCTCTCGTGCAAAATTGTGTATCACCTCAAACCGGTTCTGGAGATCTTGGGTGTATTCCTCAGGGGATGAAAGGGCAACCGGAGGGCAACCAAACAAGAGATCACAAGGCACGCAAAGGTCACGATGGAAGAGCGCCTCAGATGGGGAATTGCGGGTAGTCACGTGGACGGAACCGCAGTAAGCCAGTAAAAACAGTGGTAATCTTTTATCCCAGTCTTGTTGCTTTCTGGAAACTGCCAATGAGATGTTATTAAGGATGGTTCGATTAAACGTCTCTACCATGCTGTCCGACTGGGGATGTACAGGCGACGTTTGGGTTTTGTTAATTGCGAGTAGCTTGGAGAGTTCTTTGATTACAGCTGAGGTAAACTCTCTTCTCTGACCAGAATGTAACTGAAGAGGCACTCCAAACCTGGAAATCCAGTGCTATATCGCTACCTCTGCTACTGTGACAGCCCCTTGATAAGGAATAGGATACCCTTCAAGACACTTGCAGAAGTGCTTTATGACAACGAGGATATATTTGTTGCCATCAGCAGTTCGTGGCAGAGGTCCCAGGATGTCAAAGGCGATACGTTCAAGAAGTGCTCCTACATTGTAACGATGCAGCTTGCCTCGGCTGCGTTTCTTCGGTCCTTTCCGACCTGCACAGGCATCGCAAGATCGGCACCACTTTTACATCCTTTGCATTACTCCAGCAGAAGCGCTCATGAACTCTGAGTAGGATCTTCATTATTCCGAAGTGTCCTCCTGTAGGGCTGCTATGTAGTTCTTTAAGGACGTCCAGCATCCGGGATCAGCAGCCATCGGAAAGCCTTTCCATCATCCGATTCGAATTTTCAGTACAAAATGCCGTTTCGAATATGGAGTGATTCTAACAGAGCCCAATATTGTTTTTTCGTGAGACTATAGCTCGAAATATTCTGCCAGGTAGGTTTTCTCCTTGAAGACTCCATTAACTCAATTATGGGTTTAATATTGCCGTCTTCCAGCTGGTCGTTCATGGCTTTATCATCACTGCATGGGTCTTGATCAGCTGGTGTTGATATTGTAATTTGTCGTGCGATTAGATTATGCAGCTGTGTTACGCTTCGACCATAGAACGATATCGATAGCTTTCTGGCAATGGTCTTCTACACAGGGTATCGGCGTTTCCGTGTGATGATCCCTTCCGATGACGATTAGAAATGTTATATTCCTAGTGTCTGTATCCACCTGGCTATTTGAATTTCAGGATTCTTGAAATTTAAAAGCCAGGTCAATGATGCATGATACGTGCTAGGGAAGCATGATCGGTGCGGAGCAAGAATTTTCTGCCATAGAGATAATGATGGAAATGCTCTATGGCTTTTACGATAGCGAGCAATTCTTTCCGGGTGACGCAATAATTCATCTCCGATTTTGATAGACACTTGCTTCAGTAGGCCCCGACACGTTCTTGGCCGTTTATGTCTTCGGACAGAACAGCACAGACATTCTCATTGCTCGCATCCGTGTCGAGAGTAAATGGTTTGTCAAGATGAGGATACGTCAGGATTGGAGGCGATGTTAAAGCTTTCTTTAAGTTGTTAAATGAATCCTCCCATTCTTTTGTCCAGAAGAACATTTGTTTGATTTCTGTCAGTTTGGGAAAGGGTCTTGGGACGGAAGAAAGGTCCTTCAGAACCTCTTATAGTAGGTGCGAACCCCAGGAAATTTCTTAGTTGATAAACTTTAACTACCTGACACTTTTCAGGATCTGTACAGGCACGTTCGGGAGAGATGACATGTCCAAGTTAAGTCACTTCCTGTCTGAATAATTTAAATTTGGTGGGACTTAACTTTAGATTGGCTTCTTTAGCTTCCGAAGCATCTTTCTAGATGTTCTTTAAAACGTTTCCCGACGATAGAGATGTCATTTAAGTATATCAGATAGGCTTTGTAGGAAAGACCTCCTAACACGTTCTCCATTAGGCGTTCGAATGTAGTCGGACTTTGAACTGCCGAAGTCCTTGTGCGGTAGTAAATAACGTTTTTCTCGGTCATCAGGATGTATCTCTACCTGCCAATACTCACTCTTTAAATCAAGTGTCGAAAACCACTTGCTTCCAGAAAGAGCGTTCAGAATGTCGTCAATTCTAGTCAGTGGCCAAAGGTCTTTCTTCGTAAACTCGTTCAACCACCAGCGATAGTCAACGCAAAATCTACTTGAACCGTCTTTCGTTTTCACCAGGACGGTGGAAGATGCCCAGGAATTTCCTGAAGGGCCGATGAGATTGCTTTGTTGCATATCATTTAGGAGTTTTCCTACCTCTTCCTGTTTAGCAATCAGCAGACGTCTTGGATGTTTCTCAATTGGTGGGTGATCCCCGGTATTGATTCTATGGTGTGTCAAATTGGTTCGACCTGTCACTTAATTGCGCATTCCATAATGACTCCAATATGATGTTCCCTGAAGACACGGATTCTGGAGTGTTACTGTTTCGTTTAACGCTTGTCATTGGAGTACATGCTGCAACCACTTTATGTTTCTTAATAAGTCTCACTTTATCGCTAACTATCTTCGATAACACAACGAGTGCCGAGGCAATTAGTACTCCACACGCTCAATCAACCATACCGGAAATTTCTGTTTTCGGCTACGGACCCACGAAATAAAGATTCTGTTCTTGCTGGTATTGTGACATTGTTTTGAGCTATGATTTGATGCACAGATTTAATTCCTTCCTCGTTAATTGCGAATAGGGTTATGTCGTCAGTTTTAAGTCCAAGGTAAAATTGCATTTCTGCCACGTATGCCGTGTGGTGGTAGGCGGCCCTTCCAGACGTGATATTAACGTTTAATTTTCCGTCGATGTCTATGTACTTGCCGGACAAAGTATGGAGGGTAACCTAGGGTAGCGTTCAGATAAGTCTGCCTTCCAGTTGTTGAGAGAAATCTTTTCGGAAGATGACAACATGGGCTCCTATCGATTGTCACATTGTAGGGAACTCCATTGATATGTCCCCCGATGAAAAGTAATTTTCTGGCGCCACTCACTGCCGAACACTGAAAAGCTTTAAGCTGGCGCTTTTCACTATCTGGCAATCTCCGCCCCGCGAGTTGGCCACTAATTAGTTCCCCTTCTCGATGTTCTCGGTCTTAACTTCAGTATCCTAGGTGTTCTGCAGTTTCTTCTTATGTGGTCTTCAGCCCCGCAGTTCCAGCAGTTAAGGTTCGGCTTCTTGTCACTTTTATTCCGTCTCAGGGCATTGACTTGTCTTGCTAATTCATCTAGGCGAGCAGCCATTTAATCCACTGGCTCTTGGACTTGCGCAACTCTGATTGGGTGTCGGTCTGCACGAGTTGTTTGCTGGGCTGCCTCGAATTTCATGGCATACACCAAAGCGGTTTCCTTAACATCTGCCATTCGCAGTGCTTTCTGCCTTTCAGGATCTCGAATGCCGTCGATGAAGTACTGCAAGGACAGGATTTCTCTTGTTTCTGTCGGACATTCCGAAAAGGCGAGATGAGACAGTCTTTCAACATTCGTGGCTAGTTCGTGGAATGTTTCTTTGGGCTTCTGTTGACGACATTTTAATTGAAGCTTGCTGTAATCTTGTAGACACTTCTCGCTAAAGCGCAGCTCCAACGCACCGGATAGGACTTTGAAGTCTAGTCTCTGGTTTTCCGGAAGAGTTTGAAGAATATCCGCAGGTCTGCTCCCAGAAAAGCGGCGAGATGACAGACCTTAGCTTCGGAATCCCATCCATTCGCATTCGCCACTACAGAAAATTGCGTCTTATGTACTTGCCAGGAGATCTTCCCATCATACGTGGATAGCTTGAGAGACGAACAAGCAGGCATGGGAAATTATTTAAAAGCATCAGTATTGGTGCCTGCCATCACTACAATATCATTTAGTATCATTATCACCAACTTTTTTGGCGACCGCAGAAACCCTGTCACCAATGTGCTGTTCCACAGCAGAAACTCTCTTTTATATTTGTTTTTTCACAGAAGAAACTATATAATCGATTTGTTGTTTCCCAGCAGAAACCCTCTCTTCTATTTGTTCCTTGACAGAAGAAACTTTCTCTTCAGTTTGTCCAACTTTATTTTCAACCACGTCTGTTCTGTCTGCCATGGCCTCAAATTTGTTTCCTATTATTCAGGTAACTTCTCTTTTCATTTCTTCTTGACTTGTTTCAATTTTTTTTTGACCAGATTTCATTTTTTCTTTAACGGATTCTTGATCAGCTTTCATCTGTTCTTTATCAGATTTTTCTCCCGTATTGATCTCTTCTATAAAGGATGCTTGCCCAGCTTTCGTCTTTTCTTGGTATGCAGCAAAGGCAGCACGAGCTGTTTTAATTGTTCTTCAATGGCTCTTTTTACTGACGTTCAACACTACTCCTGACACCAAAACGCGTTGCGTACGTACGTGTCGTAACAGACTGAACGCACAAGTCCGATAAAAAGTTATTAAAATTTATTCTTATCACAAGAAATATAATAGAACGCTGGATTTTCTTCAGAGATATTCGTACAATATCACGATATCTCGCAATATAATCAGTAGCTTTCTTTAAACAATTAAAAGTTTTAAAATACAAAGCAATGCAAAGAAAACGCTATGCTAACTAAACAACTCGCAATAGCAGTAACTAAGCAACTCAGCTGAGCTGTCTCTGTACGGCTTTAAATCAGCTCAAAGCTTTAAATCGATCTCGAGAGAGTTCTAGTAATTTCTTTGTTTCTTGGGATTTCTGGAAACCCACAAGAGGATGGAACTATGGTTACAGCTAACACATGTCAATTGCATTTATTCAAATGAAATATAAAGTATGGAGATAAACTTTTTTGCAATGTTAAATGCACGTGCTCCTGTATTTTTTTCTGCTTTTCCGGCTTTCTTTTTTTTTCTTTTCTCTTAAAACTCGTCTCCCGCTGCATTACACGAGGAAATAAAACAATTTTAATTATAATTCTACTAACATTAGCTACCTAAATACAAAATTCGTAACAATATATATATATTGAAAGTTATAAAATTTTCTATTCGTTGCTGAGAGAAAGGCTAAAAAAACTAGTAGAAAAATCTGCGCATAATGCTGCATATTGCATATATGTATATATATATATTGTAACAATATGTATCATATATATAAATATTTACAAAACATTTTTTTTTAAAAAACGTAATATAATCATACCTAGTATTTTCCCGCATTAAGCTGCTATTACATTTTTTATATTTGGAGTTCAATTGCTTTCATCTGGATGCGCTCAGAATTTAATGGACTGGAAAATTTTATTCGGTTTTGTTTTTCTTTCTCTAATTTTTGTTTTCGTTAAAAAGAATTTTACATTACGATTTGCATTAGAATTTTTAAAAAGTCCAACAGTTAGTAAAGCAATAGAACAACCTAGTTAACAATTTTAATCTTAGACAGATGAGCAGGCGCTACAGGTATAATTGACAGCTATAGTCCCAAATACGCGAAATGCCGTTACTTTGGTATACTCCCATGAAGAGTTATTATGACCGTTCTGTCGCTCATAGAGCAGTAGTTGATATTACGCATACGCGCCGAATCGTGACTTGACCGTAGATTCTTGTCTTGATTTTTCTACTCATGTTCATTGGCCCAGTGTTTCCTTCGTATCACTGCTGACGACAAACGGAAACAATTGCAACAACGGAAAATTCACTGAAGAGAGACGGGAAGAATTTTAATGCAGATACATACCTGGTGGTTTTAGTAAGTTACTTATTTATTATTTGCACATACTTTTACTTTACCCTAATAAGATGGAGCATGGCTCTGAGCTCTTTTATTAATATCCTTTCGATAATGTTAAATTATGATTTTTAGTAGAATTTTTGTTCATAATAATTTATAATAAGTAACTGGAAATATCTCTGAATTCAACTTTTAAAAGAAATAGAAATTTTAAGCTGCTTTAAGAAAATATTTTCCACCGCATTATGAACACTTTCATAATTTTCCAGAAAGGCACAACATATCAAAATATTATATTATGATACAACGATTTATACTTTTTGAATTATGAAATGATTCTAGAAAATGATATTGTTACGAATTTTATATTTAGGTACTTAATTTTAGTAAATTTATTATTATTGTATTCCTCGTGCTAGCAAATTTTAAGAGAAAGCTATGAGAGAAGTAAAGATACATGGGCAAGTGCATTTAACATTCAGTAAATGGATATCTTGGTAAATTTGTATTGAAACTGAATGAATGTAATTGACCACTATGTTTGGCTGCAAGTATAACTGCTATTACTTTTATACTGCGTGCTATTGTGCGAATATCTCTGAGGAAAATTCGAGCGTTCTGAAATATTTCTTTTGATAAGAATAAATTTTATTAACCTATTATCGGACTCGCGCAATAAATCTGTTGCGAAGTTGCGAACCCGTACGCCCGCAACGATATAAGCAACGTGGGAAAAATACACAAAGTGACATATTTTTGTTAAGATCTTATGTTGTTGTTGCTGTTGCTTATGCTCATTTGTCTGACATAGTCAGCCCAAGTCCACGAAATTCCTGGTGGCTAGGAGCGCTAGATTACGCCTGCCGTTGGCAACAGCTTTGAGCACCTTTCAGGTGACAATGTGATTTAGCGCAGTTCCGCCGCCCCCCCCCCCAATTTTGAAGGAGACGTCCCGGGAGGACGGGTCAGAGGGTCTCCCACCCCTCTCCCCTTCCACCAAACCACACGATAGGACTTTCGGCTCTCCGCATATTTAGAGTGTCGCCATGCCGCACCGACACTATACAAACATCCATGCCTTCTTCGGGATTCGAACGCGGGCCCTTCGGCACGGCAATCAGCGACGCTAACCACTATATCGGTTGGGAGAGTAAGATCTTATGCACACATTATTTATACATTACGACTGATGGAAAATTTCCTTTGGTGAAATAAAACGTATGGGATCGTTACTCACTGTCTTGATGTCTGTGGATTTACATCAGAATGGCTCTCCGTAAACTAGTCCGATTTATAAGTAATTTGAATATTTAATAAGAACACCAATAATTACTTCACAAGAATGATAATTACGCTTGAGATAATTACATACGTAGATAGAAACAGACGAGATTATTTACAGAGGTATATAAGTTTGCATCTTTATTTCCCCGTGTAATGCAGCGCGTGGCGAGTTTTAAGAGAAAGCTACGCCGAAAATGTAAAAATGCAGGAGCACACGCATTTAATAAATGGATATCTCGTAATTGTACTTTTTTGATTTTCAGAAAGCTCGAGAAAATAAAAATTATCAGAATGTTCTCGGGCATGATATAAAGCGCTTTAAAAAGCCGGAGAGAAGCATCTCAGTTCAGTTATTTACTTAATTGTTATTGTTGACTGTAGCGAATTCGCGGTGAGATCGGATTAGATTTGTCTGCGCTTTGAATTGTGTTCTACTTAATGTTTTAGTAGTTTAAAATATAACTACCGTGTGATATTGTATGAATATCTGTGAGGAAAAATTTCAGCATTTTTGTTTTATTTCTTGCGATAAGAATAAATTTTATTAACTTTTCATCAGACTTGTACATTCAATCCATTACGAACCCGTACGCACGTAACAATATCTTTAGAATTTCCAATACAGTCTCGCGCGCTGGATATAAAAATGTTTTCTTTTTTCCGTACAGTGTTGTTATTGCTGGCTTTGAAATTGTTGAGTTTGTTAATCAAAAACTCGTTTTACAAAATATGAAATAGATAATAAAGCAAATTCCAAATTTGGGCTTCCTATATTGTAGTTGAAACGTACGTTATTCAAAATTTGATGGCCTTAGATACCGTTGCTTTATCGCAGTGCGAGAAACATACATACATTTATGCAGAATCTTCATTCTTTAATTTCTTTAATACAGGGCTCTAATACTTGGTGGCAACAATTTGAAAAGTGAATCAACGTTTATAGTAATTCAACGCAAAATACCGAAACGAAATTAATAGTTCTTCTGGGCAAATTGCCCCTTTGGACTAAAAATAAAAAAAAAGAGTTCTTTCACACAGCTTGCAGTGTCATCTGATTATCGAGGATGAAGCCATTCCACAGCTGCTCGTCCATCCTAATGGTATGCGCCCTCGCATTATGTAAATAAGACCATGAACATCTGAGGATCTGGGAAATAAAATTAAAAATAAATATTTCAGCTTGTGTTGAGGAAGAAGTCGTGCAGCTATCTTCCCTCATCATCTTAACATCTTCAGAAATAATGGCTTTACCTTTTCTTCAATAGTCTTTCACGGTCTATCTAAATATATATTATTCATAAGCATGCCACCTTTAATATTATCTGGATAAAGGCATGTTCTTGAATATCGTCTGGATACGTCTCCTAAATGTGTCTTAGATATGCTCAGGATCCGTCATCTTAATGCGTCTTCTCAAAATCGTGTTCTTTAAGCTGCCTTCCTTAATATATTTCATCCTTAGACATCATCTTCATTCTTCTTAAATTAGCTCACTTCCTTAAAACAATAGTCTTTTATACAAATCGGGAGAAATTTCTCAAATCAGGAAAACGTCTAAATCAGGAATCATGAGAATCGTTGTTGCATTATCAAAGTCTTTCGGTTTTGTTCATGGATCTTCTGAGTTTGCTTTTTCGCTTTTTTTCCCTCACCTTGTTTAGTTTCTTTTGTTCCATCTTTGCTTCCTGTATCAGCATCTTTGCCATCGTATTTTCTAAGTGACCTCTGCTTTTCAACCTTCTCTTCTTCCGCGGTCTCTGCAGTTTCTTCGTTTCCAGTGGTTTCTTTTGCTTGTCCGCTGCAAGGTATGTTACTAAAGTTCTAGTGGAATCATCATTTAATTCATCATGAACTCTGAGCTGAGACTCTTGTTTGGGAAACAACATCCATTCAGAATCTCCTTCTGCAGTAGCGTTTCTTCTCGATGGTTTCGAATCTAAGTGTATTGTGTCTTCTTGTGCTTCCTCTTGCACTAATTCATGGGTTACAACATCATTTTTATTCACCATTCTGTAAAGCACGTCTTTCAGTAAGCAATAATCTTCATATGGCTTCGGGTTTTCTAATATAGCTTTTATATTTTTATCAGTCTCTTGAGCTTGAATTATCTTAAATGTTTTATCATCTTGAAGTGCCATACCTACAGGGTTTCTACTCAAATCATCAATATGTCGCATACGGGTACCAGATGTGTGTTAGATTGTGTAATGGTAATCTTGTAACCTTAATGCCCATCTAAATATTTTAGTACAAGTGTATTTCCTTGCTCATAGTTTGTTTGAATGTATTACAATTTGAAGGACAATCAATTTCGAATTCACCTTCAAATCTCCCTATAGGCTAAATTTTTCCGTTGCCAAATCCTATTAACGGTACATTTGCCGACTTAAGTTCATGAGAACTTATCTTTTTATGTATCTCTTCTCGAATTAACGTCACTTGACTACAGTATCTATTAAGAATAGATGTGCAAATTACCTAAATTAACAGTTTTATGCATTTCGTTTTGATACGTCTGAGTAACTGCAGTTATAGTTTTGACAGCTTGGATATTTTTAGGAGCCGTTTTAGAACAAGCTACGGCTTTGTGTCCAAATAACTTACATTTAAAGCTCTTAAAACCTTTATGGTTATTGTTGCAAGAGTTCGATTTATGATCTATACTCCCACGATTATAACACCTTGGTTATTGCTCTTACCAGGTATAGCGAGTGCTTTATGTGTTAGTACTTGAATAACCTTTTAGGCTTTGTATATGGAGTGCGAATTTCCTCACATATTTTTAATATCTCTCTAAATGCAGAAATAGTTTTACACTCATACAAGTTGCTAGCTTTAAGATCTTCATGCAACAAACTATCACGTGTTTTTGAATTACACAAATTACTATTTAACTGCGAAACACAGTTTGTGATTAGATGTGAATTTAAACATAAAAAATATGATGTGTATACCACATGACTTCCTTGCACGGAATATTAAATTATAAGCATTTCCTTTAAATTTCTTGGATCGAATTAAATCTGCTTCGTCGATAGCGCATAAACCACAATAGAATAAATGCACTCCTTAAAATTCACTGTATTTGTTTACCCTAACGACACCCTGGCGCTAGGTTCACTTAACAGCTTTACATCTAATTTAATTATAACTCAGACTGCACAAAAGTTGTAACATCTGAAGAATTATCTAATCGTTGCCACATGTTCTACTCAAACACTATAATAAATCTAAAGCGATGTATAAAAGAAATTAAACAAACAAAAACAAAAACAAAAAAAGGGGGGGACAGTTTTTCACGGACGATTCAGTGTTTCGCCTTCAATTAATTAAGTTCCCACTTCGCGACAAGGCAAAAATACATAAAAATTCAAAATATCTATATTCAAAATTACGAAGTAACTCTTAAACACTTATTTCCTCGAATAAATTCCAGAGTGAATTAAGCAAGATTTAATTCACAGCAATAAAAGAAGGCCTTTGTTGTTGCGAAGTTTGGTTTTCCTAGGTTGGCAACAAATCCACTACTATGCTGAGTTGTAAACAAATATGGTAAAAATAATTAGGCTTATCCGCACTTAAACAATTGTTAAATTGTTGATAATTCTGCAAATATTGCATGCATATTTACTAAAGGCATAAAAATCTTAACCGGAAGATAAGAACAACATAGTTCAATCATTTTTTAAAGCAAAAGATGCACAGTTTACCAAATACACAAATAAGAATAAAAAAAAAAACGTGCTTACTGAGACGAGTAACAGAGTGTCTATATATATATATATATATATGTGTGTGTGTGTGTGTATGCAAGATAAAAAGTATGTTAATCAAAATTATAGTTTAAACTAACGCATAATTCCTTTTAATTCTCTCTCTCTGTTTTAAAAATCCTGTAACTTCTCTGGATCGCGTCATTTCTAGATCATTCTATTTTGCATGGCCTGCGCAGCGCTGATGACGGAATAATTGGAAACTGAAACTTTAACTCCAACCAAAACTTTTCTCTTCGTGTGCTTCCATATTGGTTAATTAGACACTTCAGCTTCTTTCTCTACGCTGCTTGTTCGCTAATCATTGTATGCTCTTTCTATCGCAATACTTTCCAAAATATAAATATTCTTGAATAGGCACGGCTAGAGTGCCAAGTGAGTGTGGCCACGAACGTCAACTGGAAAATAAAAATGGAATTAAAAGCCGCCTCGACTGCCAAGTTTCTTTATCTTATATAGGTATTATGCATCGACGCTGCTCCGTCTTTTCCTTGCATTTATTATTACTACATTTAACTTTAGTCGACAGGATGGTTTTCAGTAGCCTGAGACCTCAATGGAAAACTTATTCAGCTCTTCAAATCATCGTTTTGTGATAAATTCAAAGGCAATGTGAAAGAAGTGAATCATCAAATTTTTTTTCAGTCTCTAAAAATAACTTATCATCTTTCTGCTGTGGTGCTTTGCAATTGCTTCAAAAAATAATCACGGGTTGTGTTTACAGAATAAAAGTAATCTCCCGATAAATCCTGAAGTCCAATGTCTAGTAAAAAGGAATATTGAATCTGCTTCGGCCATCTGTATAATATTTAGAGCAAAATAAGTGCTTTAAATCATCAGTGAATTACCGCTTAGGAGATTCAGCAGTACAGCTGGATGAGGTTCATCGATCTGTGTTTAATGTGTTTTAAGTATGTGCGACAGAAAATTATTTGCTCTCGGTTTTTCTAATAGTACTTCATCAATCGACAGCTCAAAAATTGTTATCTTTCTGTGAATTTAACAGGAACGAGACAAAATTATTTAATATGCTGCGGATGCTATACTTTTCCTTTTAATTTTGCTTAAAATTTCAGCAATTTGATTGTGCTGTTTTGCAAAAATGTGAAATTGTTTTTCATTAATTTTGCTAATTTTTCAGAAGGATGTGTCAGCAAATTAAGTAACGAATTTTAAGCTATTTAAACTATTTTTAGGAAAGGACATTAAGGTAAATAATTATATTTTTGAATTTATGTTGAAAATTTTTAATTGTTTGTAGGGATTTATATTTATTTTAAATAACCAGTTAATTTTAATTTTAAGTTACATTCCTACAAGCCTTCAATTCCCTAATCGTCAGTGCCAGAATACTTAAATTTAGTAGCGTGCGCAAGAAATGCAAATTCTACTAGTGGAAGAATAAGTTAAATATCGAAGTTCCAGTAGAGGAAGAGAGAGTCCGGGAAATTGCCATGCGTGCTTATACGCAAACTTCTGTTTAAAAGTACTGCTGGTTTTGACGTGGCTTAAGCGCTACTATCTTGCTTCCACTAGACTCATTTGCGTGCTGTAAGCTACAGAATTATATGAGCCCTGTAGGGAAATTCTACTATTTGTGAATATCTCTTAAGTTTGATTCTACTGTTTCAGTTACCGCCCAAGTTGAGGAGTAGTATGTTAGCGTCAAGTTGACGCATTGTAAGTTAAAGAGTTTAATAAAGGGCAGTTTTAACCCTACCTCAGTGCAATCACTATCTCTCAAGGTTCTACGCAACAGCAGGACAGTAGAACGTTACATCTGGCGCCCGAACTTCTAACTCGAATCCAATGGCCAGTAATCAGGACAGACAATCATAGATACAGAAGATACAAGATACAGAAGTCGTAGACCCGATGGTGACAAGCCCGTTGGATGTATTTGGCTTCTTAATACGCACAATGCGAGCAGCTATCAAGCCAGCAGTAGTATTCGACATTAAAAACTCCGTCACTTCATTCCTTGAATCGCTGGAGACACACTTTCAGTTGTATACGGCATCCGAAAGACAAAAATTAGACATTGCCTCCAGTGCCCTCCGAGGACAGGCGGAATCTTGGTGGAAAGGGATCAGGAAATTCTTACACGGGGAAGTCGGAAGCCTCACCTACAATTTTGACAATTTCGAAGCGGCACTCCTGAAGGCCTTCCCAATCGTGAAGGATCGTGCGAAGCTGGAAGCCGAACTCAACAGCTTTTATCAAAGGAAAGTTGAACACCTCAGCGAATTTATTCTGCGTAAAGTCAAAATAGTGAAAATGCTATATGGAAGGAACCCCGATAACGAAATAATTTAAATTATACTACCAA
Organism: Stegodyphus mimosarum; assembly: GCA_000611955.2. NCBI lineage: Eukaryota > Metazoa > Arthropoda > Arachnida > Araneae > Eresidae > Stegodyphus > Stegodyphus mimosarum. Next base: position 28,476 of record KK113517.1, read on the forward strand.
GATTATTACCCGCAGTACAAGATTTCGTGGAACTGAGAAACCTAAGAACGCTGGAAGAATTATTCGAATTAGCCATAAAGTTTCAGAACCGCCGGATAGGCGAAAAATCGAGATTTCCTACCCATGGTTACTATCAATACTTCTCCCGACAGCCGGCCGCAGAGAGAAACAAATACAATGGAGGAAAACGTTTTCTTACCAGGCCGTCAACAAGCAAGAATAAAAACGGTAAAGTCAAAGACCGCCAGCGCACCCAGTAAACATCAGGAAGAAAAATGAATTTAAACGAATAAAGGGGCCTGAGAAATTGAGGGTTCAGATCCCGTGTGCATCGCAAAATCCCTCTAAGCTGTATGTAAATACCGTGGTAGTAAAAAATTCCCAACTATCGGTAATCCAGGTTCTTTTAAACGATGTACCCGTAGAAGCACTCGTCGACATCGGCGCGGAAGGAAATTTTTAAAGCCACAACTTCTACTATCGAAATTTCCGAAGAATAAGATTGTTTAAAAATTGTAGCACAGAAATTGTTGCCGCACAAGGGAAAGTTTGTGAATGTATCAGAAAGCTATCGCTGAACATTCAGGTAAAAAACGAAACTTTAAAAGTATTATTTTTTGTTGTCAAAAATTTGCAAAACCATGTCATTTTAGGTACAGAATTCCTCAGGTCGGCGAACGCCACAATAAATTTTGCAGAAAACTCTATTTTCTTGGATATGATGCCAAAGCTGGTGGAAGAAGTAAAGATGCCAGACATAGATTTCCAACATCTAAAAGAAGACGAAAAACCAAGCTGGAACAACTTGTAAGTAAATTTAATACGTTATTTTCTGAGAAGCTAGGGAATACACAAATTGTCACCCATGCGATAGAACTAAAATCAAGCGAACCTTGTAAAGCAAAACCATACCGTTATGATAAGGAAAAAGAAGCAATAATAGAACACCACATAAAACAAATGTTGAGGAATAAAGTAATTATTCCTATCAATATTGAATATGCTAGCCCAGTTGCAGAAAGAGAAATAACTTGCCCCTTCGGATCCAAAAGCTTATCGTTTTGGATCGATTACAGAAAACTTAATAGCATGACTAAATTCCCTGTTTACCCTTTACCTGTAACAGAAGAAATAATAAGGAAAATTAGGTCTACAAAATGTATGACCACTCTTGATCTTACTTCAGGCTACGTTCAAGTAGCCATGAAACCAGAAGATGTGAATAAAACGGCATTTATTACAAAATCGGGTACTTATGCATTTTTACGCATGCCATTTGGACTTTGCGAGGCCCCATAAACATTTCAACGCGCTATGGACATAATTTCAGGTTTCGTCCTAGGAAAATCTACTCTCATTTATCTCGATGACATTATCATAACTAGTGATACTATTGAACAACACGCGGAAGACCTCCACGAAGTTTTTTCATTATTAAAAGAAGCAGGTTTAACTATTAATGCCGCAAAATGTAAATTCGCAACTAAGGAATTGCGATATTTAGGATACAAAATTTCAGCTAAAGGCATCGAAACGGAAGATTCTAAAATTAAAGCAATTAAAAATTATCCTCCGCCAAATACTGCGAAAAAACTTTCATCCTTTATTGGCATGTGCTCATATTATCGTTCGTTATACAAAATTTTGCCGATATAGTTGAACCTTTATTAGTGCTAAAATGAAAGAAATCCAAGTTTGCATGGACAATGGAGGCAAAGACCGCTTTCAAAATATTAAAAACAGCTCTAATTAATGTCCCAGTGTTAAAATTCCCTGAACTCCCGAAGAGGAAGAAGTATTAAAAATTAAGCGTTCTTTATCATCCGCAGCCGAAGAGAAGTAGCCAAATTTGAGCCCAGGTTTAAGGGACCTTTCATTGCCGAGAAAATTAAATTTTCTACGGTTTACTTGAAGGCGCAAAATGGGCAACAAACAATTGCTAACAAGGACCAGCTGAAACCGTACTATAGTCGTACGGATTTTCTAATTGCAGGTTCCTGGCAGTGCGACAAGAATATGGATTTCGCCGTCGCCTAGCAGGAATCCCATAGCACCAAAAAGAAAACAAGCGGATGACACTGAAGAAAGTAACGTCAAGCGAACGCAGGAGCACCCACAAGGCTCAGACCCAGAGAGAATGAAGAAAACGAAACAAAGAAAAGTTTCCCTTCAACAGAAGCCAGCGCTGGTGGGAAAGCGGAAAAGGCTCATGAAGAATAATCAAAGAAAACGTCCAACTCCAGAACTGAAGCGAACTTCCTCGACAGGAGCCACAGGAATATGGCAGCGAAGATCTACAAAAAGAAAACGACTCGACGAGGCAAGATCCATTCCTTTTCAAGAGACCAGGAAAACCAAGAAAATATTGAAATATTCCAAGGGACACACTGCTTGCCTTGGGCAGCAATCGCCCGTTGTCCCGTTGTATTAAACAGTCTATAACGACGAAAATGCTTTTTAAAAAATCCTGCGACAGGAAGCTGCATTGAGCCCCGGTATCCAGTAAGGCGGTCGTAGGGACGCCGTTTACTAGTATCTGAATTTCTGGAAAAACCAAATTTTGTACGACTACCGTATTCAGTTTGATTTCTGAGGAATTTATCTTCTCAAACGTTGATTTCACCCTCCTTCTGGTTACCATCACTAGTTTAAATTTTTCTTTTCAACCCCTTGGTCCAACTGCTTTTTATTTCCCCACGCTTTGGTCTGAAAAGCTTTCTCCGCTTTCCAACGCTTCTTTCCTTATCCGGCTTTGCTACCTTCCCATCTAACCTATAGGAATTCTGCTGACCTTGAGGTTTCGTCTGGGCGTTAAATCTTGAATACTGCCTAAAATTGTTCACACGCGCGTTTTCGGCCGTTCGCCTACTCTGAAATTTGACAGCTAGTTCGAATAAGCTTTCCAGCGTTTGCGGGTTTCTAACTTCAAGAAAATCTTGAATTGACGGAAGCAACAACGGCAAAAGTATTTCAATAATTTCCTTGTCGGGACTTTTTCCATATAATAATTTGACAATATGGATCTTTCTTAAGATGAAGTCCGTTAACTCGTCAACATTAGTTTGATATTTACTGAATAATTCTGATTCTTGTCTTGCGCGACCTCTTACAACTGGGAATGCTTTCAATAGCGAATTTCAAAATTTTCCTAACAAACTCTTGCCAGTATTCTTGTACCAGCTGAAGGCTTGGCCTTTTAAATTCGTCGTAGCGATGATAATTCTTTGCGACTGGTTTACAGGATATAGCGTAAAGTTGTTCCAGGAAGGTCATTACGGATCCTTTCCCATCAAAAGTTGCTGTTGGCTTCATCGCCACTCTCATAGTTTCCACAATAAATCCGAATCACTCCATGGGGTTTGGTTGTGCCTGAGGGAAATGAAAGGTGGGAGGGGTCAACTAAAAATCTTCACTACCTAGCGGCATGGTTCGTTAAGAACAACTTCGGGCTCCAAATGTGGGATTTTACTTATTTAATTCTAATGTTCTATCTTAGAAACCCACGAACACTAACAAGCGAATAATCGCTCAAGTATATGAACAAACACGTAAGACTTAACAAGAATGAAATACCCTTTATTTCTCAGAATAAATGCAATCAACTCCTAACTCGGAGTATACACAAAGCCCACACTTGGGTTTGAACTTAAATAATACTGAATTTAAATTAAACTAAGCTTAACTAAAGCTATCTGAAAGATATAGCCGAAGCTATCATAATTCTAAGTAGTTGGTCCCTAAATATGAATTAAATCGGCGAAGCCAAGCAAGGGTCTAAGGTATGGCCGAGCGTAGTAGCCTAAGAGAAAACGTAGCCAAAAGGCAAACGCGCGCTAGTCAGGAAAATCAGACTCTCTCTCTCGAAGTCGGCGAAACATCGACTTAAGTAGTACTCTTACTCATTTGCATTAACTGCGTTTCTGAAATTACATTCTAGTAAGAAATTGTAAGCTGAAATTAGAATAATCACGAAAGAAGCATAACTTAAAATAACTGTTAATAAACTTATGATAAACCTTACAAACTGAATTCTGATTTTTAATTTTCCGGCGAAAAAAGGAGCCATGCAAGTATCTCCTTATTTTGCTTGATAAGTAATTCAACGCTGATAAAAATTATCGTGCTTCCAAAAGTCATGCTCGATTTATACTCTTTTAAGAATTTTATAAGTCATAGGGTATTTGAGGGTTCAAAATTGTTTTCCCGTTATTAATGGCCTAACTAATACTCAAAAGCTTTTACTAAAGTTTTCAGGACCTCGAAATTTTCGGAAAACGACTGCATGGTATTAATATACGAATACACATAAGTGGTTACACTTTTTGTTTTCGAAATGATGTGATTAATATTAATAAATTATATTATAATTTACAGAAATGTACTATAGATAATGTAATTTTAAAGGGGGTGTGACAAACTGTAACAGCAAATGAATCATTAAGAAAACAACCAGCTGGTTATTATTAGAGACTTCCTGTTTCGGACTAACTTCAAGAAACTCAATTTTAGAGCCAGGGTGTAAGCGATTCGGCCAGGAAGAATGTCCTGAAGGCTAATGGGTCTTTATCCCCTAATGCTTTTATGATGCCGACTTGTTCACGGCTGTTCGCTGGTCTTTTGTGAGAAGAGACGAAGCAGTGGAGTTGAATGAACATGTAGTCAGAAAGACTGTGGGAAACTCGTTCCTTCCCTTCTGTAAGATATAGCCATGTAACAATTTACGCTATTCATCATTTATTTAACCACGAATGAATTTGTTGTTGAGTTTTAAATAAATTTAAAAAGACAATCCTGTCTTGCTATTTTTCCATAAAAGCTCGGAAACGTTACAGCTATAATAATTTGGTGGCAGCAGGTATGATGAAAATCCACGAAGCAGTTTTAGTTTGGTCATCGAACGAGAACTCTTGTGCTTAACAAAGAAAGAATACGGACGTCAGTCCGGGTGAAAAAAAGGACCGTCAGGCTCCGAAATTCAACTCCACGCTTTTCTAAAGAAGATTCCAGACGTCAGTCCGGGAGAAAGAGAGGACCGTCAGGCTCCGAACTTCAGCTCTGTGTTTTTAAGTTCCAGACGTCAGTCCGGGAGAAAGAAAGGACCGTCAGGCTCCGAAAATCAACTCTGTGATTTATAAAGAAGATTCCAGACGTCAGTCCGGGAGAAAGAGAGGACCGTCAGGCTCCGAACTTCAGCTCTGTGTTTTTAAGTTCCAGACGTCAGTCCGGGAGAAAGAGAGGACCGTCAGGCTCCGAACTTCAGCTCTGTGTTTTTAAGTTCCAGACATCAGTCCGGGAGAACGAAAGGACCGTCAGGCTCCGAAAATCAACTTTGTGATTTATAAAGAAGATTCCAGACGCCAGTCCGGAAGAAAGAAAGGACCGTCAGGCTCCGAAATTCAGCTTTGTGTTTTTCTAAAGAAGATTCCAGACGTCAGTCCGGCTGAAAGAGAGGACCACCAGGATCCGAAATTCAATTCGCTTGAAGTTTAGTGGGACAGCCATTGTCCGAAGATTTTCAGCATCTTTAAGTTGTAGGACTATCAGTGTCCGGAAAGTGTAGTGTGGTGATATACGTTTGTGTGGTAATTTAGTGCATGTGCCTTCAGCGTCCAATAAAAGAATTAAGTTGTGAGATTCAACACTTTCATGTTCCAGGCTTCAATCAGAATTTCAACTCTACAGTCCAGGCGGGTAAGTACCTTGGATTTTTTATATTGAGGCAGTGAGGTTATTAGTTATAGTATTTCTATTGTGTCATTTATGTCACTTCAGGTAAATGTTTTCTAACAAATATTGGTTTCGTTGAAGCTTGCAAATGCGTTGATTGATATTTATGTTTCAGATAAGAAAATATATTTAAGAATTTAGGTATAAATTTAGAAATTTGAATTCAGGAATTATAATTAAATAATATCTTAAGAATTTGAAGTTGTATTAATAGAGTGAATTGTTGTGAGTTTTGCTACTATTATGCTTCTATAATTGAAGAGTAAAATTGTAATATTTCTAAAGATTCTATCTTTTAGAGGGTATTCTGAATTATCAATTCTAAGTCGTCTTGAACGTTATAATTATTAGAAGTAAATGTAAACTGTTATGGTATGTAAGAATTATAAGTTTGTAAGAATGTATTTCATGTAAGAAATATAAGTACGTAAGAATTATAATTCCAAAAATTTTCAGTTCATTGTGTTAAAAATGAAGATAAGTAAATCTTGGTAGCTTAAAATTAAACTGTTGTTTATTTGATTTTCAGTACAGAATATGAATTATCATTTTGTGTAAGAATTATGAGAAGTGAAAATTTTCAGTTGAAAGTGTTAACAGAAAGTTTAGAAATCACTAATATCTTACGTTCAAACTGTGGTTGTATTGATATTTATGAGTATTTATACGTTTACTTTAATTTACTTTTGAATGCATACCTTAATATACTATGAAAGTTTTGATGATCTGAATGTGAATATTGTATTATCTAAAGCATATTGTATTATCTTAAATTCTCAATTTAACTAATTGCAACTGAGTGCATCCTGTTCACAGTATAGTGTAAATTGTCTTGAATGTATGTTTAGAATACCAGAAATTGTTCTGAAAAAAATTAAGAGTTAAATTTTGAGCCTCAGAATTGTAAATTTTAGTTGTGTATCAAATTTAGATATATATATATATAGAGAGAGAGAGAGATTCATTAGATTTAGAGTATAAGTTGAGGGTATATCATGGCATTCTTAGCAAAAGCTAGAAAAGAGGACCTTAAATCCTTGGCTGAAGAGTTAGGGGAAAAGGTTGGACCCCAGCTTAGGATATTAGAATTAAGACAGCTGATTATGGGAAATGAAGCCTACGAGGAGGAACTAGTTAAAAGTCTGTTGGAAAATATCACGTCAGTGAGACTCGAGAAAGAAGACGAAGAGAGGCAAGAAAGAATTAGGAAAGAAGACGAAGAGAGGCAAGAGAGAATTAGGAGAGAAGAAAGAGAATTCGAGATAACCAAAATGAAATTGGAGGCCGCTAAAGTTAAGGATCTAATTGATGGGAAGGAAGAAAGTATGCCTAGAAGAAACCATTTTGAACTTCAAAAAATGATCCAAAAATTTGATCCCGAAGAGAATGATGTTAGTTTGTACCTAGTCATGTTTGAGCGCCAAGCAAAGAGGGCGAATCTAAACCAATCAGAATGGGTTTCTGTTTTATTAACACTTTTGCCAACAGAGATAGTTCAGCTGATTATGCGAGAGCCAGAAGAACAGGCTTATGACTATGCTTACATAAAAGGGATACTTCTTAAAAGGTTTAAACTGAGCCCAGAAAAATTTAGAATCAAATTCTCGCAAACCCAAAAAAACGCTCAAACCACTTGGAGGGATTTCGCATTTGAATTAAGAAATTATTTTGAAGAATGGATCTCGGGCTTGGAAATTAATGATTTTGAACTTTTAAAAGACCTGATGATAACGGATCAAATGAAGCGTCGCGTAAATTTCGAAGTGCGCCAGCATTTTATTGATGAATGGTCCAAGATAACGTCCCCAAATAAATTAGCCGAGTTGTTAGAAGATTATGAAAACGTACGTGAATACCGGAAAAAGGTCTCTCCAGTTCATGGTTCGGAGTCGCAAAAGAGAAATAAAAATCAGCCTAATTTCAGAGATTCGCCAAGGTATAAACAGGCTGGGGAAAAAGTTTCGAAAAAAACAGAAACTTTTCGAAATCAAGATGAGCGTCATTTTGAAGTACGTAAACCTCTTAAGTGCTATACTTGTGGCTCAATCGATCACTTGAGGCCGCAGTGTCCGAAAGCTCAGAAAGACTTTAAATCTACGGCTGTTGTTAACAGGGTACAAGAGAATGAAGAAGATTATTTAGCGCCATACACTACAATGGCTAAGGTTAACGGGTTCGATCTTCCTGTATTACGGGATTCTGGAGCATCCATTGATGTGATCTGTAAAAAATACATTACCCCTTCAATGTTAACAGGAGAAACTGTTTGGGTAAAACAACCGTTCGATGAATCACCTATATGTCTTCCCCTAGCACATGTTGAAATAGAAGCAGAATTTGGACGAATATTAACAAAGGCCGCAGTCATACGAAATGAGCTTGATCAAGGACGTTATATATTAGGGAATCGGACGGCTGCAAAATTAGGAAAAAATCAAAATAAGGAATACTTTTTCCAAGTTAACGCAGTGGAGACGCGGGCTCAGAAACGTCGACAAATGATCAATAGCGAAGAGAAAGGCCTTCAAGCAGCAAAAGAAAGGGGTGAGCATACGAATATTGTACCCCTACCGAGTTTTCCCTCCCTCGCGAACGATTATACTTCCCAGGGGACGGAACAAGAAGAACAGGAAGACAGAAAGTCGCTCCTGCCCGTTTCGGAGTTCAATGACCTACCTCCTCTACTTTCAATAAGCAAGACTAAATTCCTTCAATTACAGCAACAGAGTGAAGATTTAAAGCCGCTTTTTGACATAGCGACAAGAGACTCTCAAAATAACTCTTCGACAAATATTTACAAGATAGAAAAGGGGCTGCTGTATAAGTGTCAAGAAGATCGTTTAGGAAATGTACGGAAATTATTGGTCATTCCTGAAACTTGTCGGGAAAAGATATTGAGTTTATGTCATGAACAAGTGTCCGGACATTTGGGCGTAACTAAATCCAAAGATAATCTAGCTAGATATTTTTTTTGGCCCAAATGTTATCAAGATATGGAAACTTATATTCGAACTTGTGATCCTTGCCAAAGAGTGGGGAAATCTAACGATAGAAAAAAAGCGCCTCTGAAATTAGTCCCTGTGATATCGGAAGTATTTTCAAAAATAAACATAGATACTTGTGGACCCTTGCCAACCACATCTAAAGGAAACAAATATATACTAACTGCTATATGTGTAGCATCAAAATATCCAGAGGCTCTTCCAATCGAAGATATAACTTCGGTTACAATAGTGGATGCGTTGTTAAATCTTTTCAGCAGAATGGGATTCCCTAAAGAGATTCAGTGCGATCAAGGAACTTCATTTATGAGCAATCTGACCACAGAATTTTTTGAACGTTTCGGTATCAAAGTTAGTCATAGTTCGGTACACCACCCTCAGTCTAATCCAGTGGAGAGATTTCATCGTACTATAAAAAGAATATTACGAGTTTTATGTTTGGAGGCTGATTCTGATTGGGAACAGGTGCTACCGGCGGCTCTTCTTGCTTTAAGAACTGTGACGCATGAAAGCACGGGTTTCACACCTGCGGAACTTGTCCACGGAAAAAATTTGCGTACTCCAGAAACGTTGTTATACGAACATTGGACGGATTCACCAGAGGAGGAACAACCAGTAACCGAGTATGTTTTTAGACTCATAAATCGCTTAAAAAAGTGTCAAGAGTTGGCAGTTGAGAAAATGCAAGATCAACAACTCAGGAGAAAAAAATGGTATGATAAAAATGCCATAAAAAGAGAATTTAAAGAAGGTGATCTGGTTTTAATTTTGGCCACTTCTAAGGCAAATAAACTTTCGGTTCAATGGACAGGACCGGGCAAAGTTGAAAATAAAGTATCCGAAACAAATTATATCGTATCCTTACCGGGGAAAAAAGAAAGATCCCAAATTTATCATATCAATATGTTAAAGCCATATTATAAAAGACCTGAGGTAATTAATTACCTGTCTTGTAGCGAAGAGGGTTCTGACCAGATTGAGACTGAAATAGATTTTCCTAATATTGATACAAATCCAAACGTTTACGATTATTCTGAGGTTATTAAAAGTAGCAATTTGGAAGAATTATTAGAACCTACTCAAAGAGATCAATTGCAGAGGTTATTAAATAAATATTCGCAAAGTTTTTCTAACGAGCCGGGAATGACAGACCTCGTAGAACATGATATTGAAGTTATCAGTAATAAGCCGGTACGATCTAAGCCGTATCGAATGTCACATCGACAAAATGAGATTTTAAAAAGAGAAATTCAACGAATGCTTGACCTAAAAATTATTGAGGTGGGGGAATCAGACTACACTTCTCCTATGATTCTCGTAGAAGCTCCAAATAAGGACCCTCGACCTTGTGTGGATTACCGACGATTAAACGAAATCACACGTACCCAGTTCTATCCCTTATCCAATATAGAAGAACGGGTAGAAGAAGTTGCTTTTGCAAAATATATCACGGTTATAGATTTAGCTAAGGGATATTGGCAAATACCCTTAAGCCCTAATGCTCAAAGATATGCCGCATTTGTAACCAGTTTTGGCACTTACAGGCCATTACGGTTAAGTTTGGGTTTAAAAAACGCTCCTTATTTTTTTTCCAAGATGATGCAAGAGGTATTAAAGGGATGCGAAGAATTTGCAGTTCCCTACCTGGATGATGTGGCTATTTTTTCAAAAACCTGGGAATGCTATCTCAAGCATTTGGAAATTGTGCTGAAACGTATAAGGAGAGCGAAATTGACCATTAAACCTTCAAAATGTCGTTTTGCTCAAAAACGTGTTCTTTATTTGGGCCATGTTGTAGGCCAAGGGTACCGGAAACCGTCAGAAATTAAGACCAAAGCTATAAGAGATTTCCCAACACCCAAGACTAAAACGGATATAAGAGCATTTCTGGGATTAGCGGGCTACTATAGCCGTTATATTCCGATGTACTCAGCAATCGCCGCTCCGTTGACGGATCTT
>KK113517.1:40047-59207 GCA_000611955.2 Stegodyphus mimosarum
GCAATGTAACACTTACGCTATTCATCATTTATTTAACTACGAATGAATTTGTTGTTGAGTTTTAAATAAATTTAAAAAGACAATCCTGTCTTGCTATTTTTCCATAAAAGCTCGGAAACGTTACAGGGGGCTCACATATCCCCCCTTTTGTCCTCGAAATTACTTATACCGGCTTTGCTGTCGTACCCTTGGGCTTGAAAGCAATAGTTGAGCAGCCATCTAATGTGTAGCGATTGTGCCTGTAATGAAATGCAAATTCTTTAATAGAAGTTTAAGCAACTTATCACTATGTCAGGATAAAACAGAACTTAAGAAGGGCGTGAAAGACTCTTTTATTCAGAACTCAAAATAATTTAGCAGAAGCCACTTCTTGTGCTGACAAACCAGCCAGAATTATGTATGTAATCAGCCAGAATTAGAAATGAATTAGTCAGTGAAGACTACTCAGAAATGATTAACTCGCAAGTTGGCTCAAACCTATATCGGCGAGACAAGCACAATTGGCAAGAATATCGCAAAGCCAAAGACAGAGCCCTATAGTTCAAATTGCAACTAGTAACTTGCCCTTTAGCAAGTGAATTCCGCTACGATTAAATAATCTAAATAAAATAATATGATTAAATAATTTTCCTTTAAATACTGTCTCTTTCTACACCATTTTGAATAAGCATGGACTAAAAATTATCATTCCAGCAGGAAAACGGAATAGGTGAATGACAGTAAAGCTATTTAACAAAAAATAACTGATTTGAATAAAAACAAATAAATCCGTACAAATGCTTTCACACCACATGACTTCCTTGTACTGAATATTAAATTATACGCATTTTGCATCCACAATAGAATAAATGCACGTTTTAAAAGTCCCTATATTTGTTTACCATAGCGGCACTCTGGCACTAAGTTCACTTAACAGCGTTACATCTCATTCATTTTATAACTCAGAATGCACAGAAATTATGCACTTTCATCTGAAGAATTACCTAACCGTTGCCACATGTTCTATTCAAGTACTAGAATAAATCTAAAACGATGTGTAAAAGAAATTAAACAAACCAAAAAAAAAACGTTTTTTCGCAGATGATTCAGTATTTCTCATTTCTAGATTGGCAACAAACGCGCAATTCTGCTAAGTTGTAAACAAAGATGTCTGCTATGGTAATAATAATTAGACTTAGCCGCATTTAGACAATTTTTAAATTGTTGATAACTCTACAAATATAGCACGCAGATTTACTAAAGGCATAAAAACCTTAACTAGAGGTTAAAAACAACATAATTCAATGATTTTTAAAGCAATAAATGCCCAATTTACAAACATATAAAAAGGAAGAAACTGAGATCACAGAGCCGAGTAACAGCGTGGATATATATATATATATATATACATATATTTATATACTTTTGGTGCCGCCGATTGCAACCAAAATAGGAGGTGCGTATCTACGTCTTATAGCAGTCCTATATACAAAATTTCAACGTTCTGAGGCTACTCGTTTTTGAGTTATGCGATATAATACATACATACGTAACTACGTACACACAGGTGCCACAAAAAAATCTCTTCAGAAGCCATTTTAAATCAGTTTTATAATTTTTTGGGGAAAAAGAGTCCCTTATTCTGTCCTTACGTACGAATGTCAGGCACAAACATCTTAAATTGCATTCCATAGTGGACAAACGGATATTTTCTGTCAAATATGTACCCGAAATTTTTCGCGATTACAATACTTCCTTTTTACTTCGTACAAGGAAGAAAAAAATATGATGTGTACACCACATGATTTCCTCGCACGGAATATTAGATAATACGCATTTTGATTTCATTTAAATTTCTTGTATCCAATTAAATCTACTTCGTTAATAGCGCATACACCACAATAGAATAAATGCAGTCTTTAAAATTCACTATATTTGTTTTCCCCAGCGACACTCTGGAGCTACGTTCACTTAACAGCGTTACATCTCAGTCATTTTATAGCTCAGAACGCACAAAAATTATGCATATCATCTGAAGAATTATCTAATAGTTGCCACAGGCTCTATTCAAATGCTATAATAAATCTAAAACGATGTATAAAAGAAATTGAAAAAAAGAAAGGAAAAGAAAGAAACGGTTTTTCACAGACGATTCAGTATTTCTCACTTCTACAAGACAAAATACATAAAACTCAAAATGTTTATACTAAAAATTACGAAGTAAATCTTAAAAGACTTATTTCTCCTCCAATAAATTCCTGAATTGATTAAGCATGATTTAATTAAGAAAGTGTTATCTTTGTTGTTGCGAAGCTTAGTTTCTCTAGATTGGCAACAAATCCACTATTTTACTAAGTGTCAAATGTAAACAAATACGGCCAACAAAATTACGCTTAGCTTCAGTTAACCAACTTTTAAATTGTTGATAATTCTAAAATTATAACATGCAGGTTAACTAAAGGCTTAAACCTTAACCGGAAGATTAAAACAACATAATTCAATCATTTTTAAAGCAAAAAATGCGCAATTTACAAACATATAACATGTAACAGAGTGGATATAGATATACATATCTTTATGCATTTTAGGTGCGGCCGATTGCAACCAGAATAGAAGGTGCACATCTACATGATATAACAATACAAAATTTCAACGTTCTCAGGCTACTCGTTTTTAAGTTATGCGAGATACATATATAGACACGTACGTACGCACAGACGCTACGAAAAAATCTTTTCAGAATGCATTTTAAATCAGTTTTTCAAATTTTTTGAGGGAAAAAGAGTCCTTTATTTTCTCCTAATGTACAGATGTCACCCAAAAACATCTGTAAATTGCATTCGATATTTTTGGATATTTTTTTTTGAAAATGGATATTTTTATTGAAATAATGATACCCGAAATTTCTCGCGATTACAATACTTCCTTTTTAGTTCGTACAAGGAAGTAAAAAGACATCTGTGGCTTGTGCGTTGTTTTTTTGTAACTGTGTCAGTAACGGTACCAGAAATATAACAATACATGATTCTGTTTCGAGATTTTATCACATTGCAATCGATCTGCTGCTGGAATGGAATCTCAGTCTATGCAAAAATGCAGAAATTTTAAATAGAGAAGGGTTATTCCAAAGGGAAATTCAAGCCTGTTTTATTAAGATTTATATATGAGGCGGTCCGTCTTAGCAGTATTGGAATCTTCCCTTCCCCACCAGAAATTTCCTTGTCGCGGAACCTCTAAACCGGCCATATTTTTGGTAGTGACGTTAGTTACTGAGAGAAGTAATAGAATTTTTATTCATAAATGTTTTTTTGAAACCGACCTCATGTAATATTATTTATTTTTTCCTATTTTTAATAAGAGTGGTTAGAAAAGCAAAAGTAATTTTTTTCCTTCACAGACGCGTAGAATAAATGCATAAAAACCAAAGCAAATAATCATGGAAGCAATTAAATCACATATTTGAAGATTTGAAACGATAACGATAAGACTAATAACGATCAAATCGAAGTATCGAACAGAAACAAGAAATAAAACAAAGAACACGCGCGAACAAATATGAGAATTGAAAAATGACAAAAAACAGAATACGTTTAAAAACAACCCGAGAAAAATTGAACTCAACAAAAATTTAAAGCAAAATTATTTCACAGTAAGACATTATCTCTGTCTAGAAGATCCTGCCCAGAAAGCTGCCGATATTATTCCAGAGTCCAAGCGAAATACGAGATCTTAATCCAGGCGCAAGGTAAATTGCATCAAAAATTGTTTTATGACCTAGTGCAATGAAGCGCGCTTTGTCTGCGCTTTAGATTACGTTGTATTTAACGTTTTAGTAGTTTATAACATAACTACTGTGTGATATTGTACGAATACCGTTGAGGAAAAATTCAGTATTTTGTTTTATTTCTCGTGATTAGAATAAATTTTATTAACTTTTTATCGGACTTGTGCATTTAATCTATTACGAACCCGTAGGCACGCAACAATACTTTTATGCTTATTCTTCATTATTTAGTTTCTTTAGATGTAATACAGGGCTTTAAAATTTAATGGCAACAATTTGAAAAGTGAAACGACATTCATAGTGAACCAACGCAAAATGCCAAAACGAATTTAATAGGCCTTCCATACTAACGCGCTTTGGGCTAAAAATATTAGTTTTCATATTTTTAAACTTTTATTTGCTAGTTTAATTTTTAATATTCAATCTTTGATGCATAAAGATAACTGTACAGTAGTAAATGTTAATTATACTCTCTCCAAAATTGAGCCAGATAATTATTACATGCTAATACCAAAACATCAGCGATAAGGATCACATTAGGAGGGCCCTGTTTATTGGGATTCTATTTAATAGCCTTAAGAATAAATTTGTATACGTTGTTTAAAATGATGTACTTAAATTTTTTAAAAACTGTTTCTGTAAGTAAAACTATATTTGTTTTATTAATCAAAATGTGTAATTTATATTTTTGATATTATAATGGAATTGTTTAATTATCTTTTAATAACATACAAATAAATATTTTATTCAGGAATGGTTTAACTGTTTGACTATTAATTTTATTAATCTACAATTAAATATTTCATTCAGGAATATTACATATTCTTAAGTGGAGGTTCACATACTTAAAGTTAGGGCTTAAGGAGACCGCAACCTAAAAAAAATGTTGGGAACCTTTGATTTGAATTTTAAAAGTGGTGGCGACGAAAAAAAAAGAAAGACTTCGGCCAATTTTATAAAAGTCAAAAAGCAATCATATCAACGTCTGGCATTGCAATAATTTTAGATACTGATGATGATCTCTGACATGTCATAACTCAGAATAAAAATGGTATCCGATAAGCTCCGTATCACGTTTTTAAATGAAACAGAAGATGGGGTTAATAACTCGAAGAGAAATGGAAGTTTGCGGGAGAGGCTGCAAAAGTTTTAGTCATGACGTCTGTCAATGGGCGGAGATTCCTGACGTTGTTCTCCTGATGCAGATTGGCTTAACTGATTATTCTCCGTATGGAGCAGCATTGTTGCTTTTACAATCTCATCTCGGGTGAGTGAAATTATTTTTAATCTATGTAATATTTGTAAAACGATCCTGCTTGTGTTTCGATTTTGTATTTATTGATAAATTATAATGAATCAGCGGATTTGGTAATGACTTCCATTAACGTAGCAACAATACTTAATTGTCGACTTAATGGATAGTGGTTTAACTTAGCTATTCTTTAGAAGTCTTGCAATATTGCTATCTAGTTGATATTCTTATTCTTGACTGCGAAAGTATAGTAACTCAGAATAGTACGTAAGCTGAGATATTATCGCCTTACCTGAAAATGTTTGGGCATTATAAATCTAGAAACCTGCATGCATTCCATTGACGGCGCTCGGTAACATTTTCTTATGTGTTAAAATTTTTCGAAATATTTGAAACTTTATTGAATTTAGTGTATTTTAATATATTGATATAAAGATTCAATTAGCATTTTTATACATATAATATTTTAGTAGAATTTCTTCCCCAAAATAATAAATTTAGTAATGTTTATAATTTATTTAATTTTTATATCGAAGAACGTTAAGTCCTGTCTGTCTTAGGAGAACCGGTGCTCTTTGCAAGAACTCAGCGGAACCAGGTTCGTACCTAAACTAATCAGAAGAAAAAGCAGACATACTTCCCCCACTAATACATAGCGTCAGTTTCAAAGAGAATAATTCGAAAGTTTTATTCTTCCAATAATAGACCTAGAATAATTGCAGATAAAGCCATATGGGGATTCAAAGTTTGCGCAAGTTGTAATCGCGTGGGCCCCACGTGATCATGAATTAAATTTTAATAGTAGTACATATATCCTATTAAGATGCAAGATTATATGTCATTCAGATGAATATTAAGATGAAGTTAGATGAAGGGACTCCCAAATTTTCATGGAGGTGGATCTCCATTTTAGAAATCCACCAATAGATGAAACATTAATCTGTTAGGTTCCTAGTGCTGTTGCTTAGGTTTATGAGATGAAAGCCTTGGCTGTGCTGTTTGAATGTAAAATATTTAGATTTTTTTTTATTTCTGAATCTGTTCTAATAATAAATTAATAGTAAAAAAATTTTAAATTTGACTTTTAAAAATATTTTATTTCAGTAAAATATGTCATACGTTTGCTCTTTGTGTGACTTTCAATCAATTAATTCAAAGCGGGCACGCTGCAGAAATTTTGCAAATGATTTTCCTTTTCTTATGTAGCTCTAGACGTGGATTAAATTATTGATTGCATTGCGTGACTAGAAATATTGCTTTTTCCATTAAGGTGATTAATGAAATTTTACATGATTTCCGAAAAGGCCGAAAGGAATTTTTGCGTGTTCTTCTCACAGCTTCTCAACTTTCACAGCACACGGGGTCGCAAAGCGAAATGTGTGTGGGGGGGAAGTCACAAAAATTTAATTCAGTTACATGAATTTAAAGATACATTATCCGCAATCGATTCATTAGCTTCAATTTAATATAATAGTACATTTTCCGTAGAGCGATGTTATAAAATGGTAACATTGGCCAAGTTGAATTGTAAATTATATATACATATTAAAAAATATCACTAAGCTCATCATAATTACGATGTCGCAATGAAATTTCAGTATTAAATCATTTGAAAGTCAAAATACGCCGCAAACACTCGGTACCTGTACTCCTTCGCCTCAGAAGTGTGCAGAAGATGAGGTGGACGCCACTGAGATTATACAGTGTAGTGATAATGCTTTTCTAGTAGTCAGTTGTTTTTGTTTTTACGCAACAAGTTGTGAGGTTTCTTTAATTTGAATAACCAATTGTTTTATGTTTTGAATCTGTATACTGTCACTTCTCTCTTTCTGTTTTCCCGCGAGAATGCGAATGAGTTCGTGTGCATTTAAAGGGACATGTTGAGATTATTAACTTACTGCATGTTCTGCCTCTTCAAGGCCACGTTGCTAAGTTTTCCTCCGTGTATCCTTGGCTATTAGTTATTTTAAATTTAACTTTATATTTGAACTACTATGTTAAGTTTCTCGTCATAAATGCTGCGGAACTGTAAGCACCAGAACTGCCTATCTATTACACCTATCTGTTCATCTGTTTAGTTTTAAGCAAAATGATCTTTTACGTCCTTCTCAAGTTTCTGTTGTTATTTAGCGACAGGTCGCTTATCGTATACCAAACGTTTGGTCGCAGTTTTCAATAGAAAGTACTTTATAAAATGTATATGTACAGTGCAAGAACAGTACAATATTGCATTGCATTGATTTATTTGACTATAGGATATTTGTTTGAATAATTATATAATTATTTCGAGAGATGTTATTTTATTTATGTTTTAGATAATAATTTTTACCCATGGATAAATGACTGAACTTAAGTAACAAAAATAGTGACGCGCACAGCAGTGCTAAATTCTCTTAAAGCAGGATCTAACAATCAGAACGAGGCTCTAAAATGAGAAGAAGGAAATATATTGAGACATTTCTCCATTTGGCTTTTAGAGACTGTCAATTTGGCTCCCTTTATTTTCCGAAACTGTCAATGAACAACCTCTTTATTTCATTCGCAATAATGTTTTGGCTATGGAGAGTATGAGACCATCAAAACTGAGAAGGCATTATGAGTCCAAACACCCTTCGCCTATCAATAAATCAAAAGAACATTTAGGGCGACTGGTAGTGAAAACTATTTAATCGCATCATGGGAAATTGCATATCGCATTGCTAAAAATAAAAAGGCACATACCACTGGAGATCTTGTATTACCTACTATTCGAAAGGTAGAAATACTTTATAGAAGGAAATACGGCAATGAAGTTCGAAAAGCTCCTTTTCGAATGACACTGTTGCCAACACAGTTTCTGAAATTAGCAATAACCAGTTAAAGCATCTTATTACTAAACTTTTAGCAAGCCCAAAAATTTAGAATTCAGTTGTACAAAACAACTGATATTCCAAAAATAATTCAGTTCGCATTAAATGTCAGACATATTTATACAGGACACATTGATGAAACATTTTTATCGTTATGCTTTGAAAGAACGTACAAGAGGGAGAGAGATATTCCAAAGTTGACGAATGTTTTAAAACTGAAAGTTTACATTGGTAAAACTTGATCTGAAGAATACAGAGATGGTGAAAAAGCGATGATGGAAGAAAATACTGATTTTAATTCATTTTCTAAAGTGGCTGGTAATGATCATGTAACTTTTACACACTGCCTGATTTTCTGCGAAACCCTTGCAGCAAACAAATTAGTAACAGAACTAAAGGATGAGTTTCAGGATGTTGTCAAAATCATAAACTTTATTAAAAGCCGTGCCTTTAGCAGCCATTTATTAGGATAGTGTAAAGTAATGAGTGTTCAAACATTGTTCAAATCTGGGCAGGTGTCTCCTAAGGATCCATCCTTGACACACATTTATACTTATTTTTCGTGGCTGATTTTCTCAGGGATAATCTCAACCAAAATTACTTTCTCGGGTGTTATGTTGATGTACAGCCCTTGTTGCAAGCTAACTGTGTTAACCATGTAATAAATTTGCTGCAGGAATAGTTACTCTATCGAGAATTGGCGCACATCCTGGTGAATTGCTATCAAAGTAAAAGCCGTTTATTTTCAAATCTGTGTAAAATTAAGGAAATCAAATACAAAAACAATTATTATTACACATAGGAGTAAAATATATATCAAGAGGGTGAGCTTTAAGAAGATCATTCTAATAAAAGCACAAAATGATTACATTTTTAACCGCACAAAAATTTGATCTTGCTGTTTAAATATTTTATGTCCATCAAAGCTGTGCTGTTAGTCAGATAGTTTTGAGAAATTAAACAATATCATCTTGTAATTTCAAGGAAGGATAGCAATATATTTGCTTGGAGTGATAAAAACTGAAGTATTTATTAAAAAGATTAACATCTGGTAGAATAGGGTGCAGGAAGATTTATTCGCATTGTTTTCGACTATTAACAATTTTATGATTTTAGAAAAAAAAATAATTTTAAGACTTTAATTACAAAAATTAGTGTAAAAATTAGTATAACTTAAAAACCTTAGAAACACAGTTTTGCAAATACTTTATATCAAATTTTGATTTCAAAAAGTTATCTTGAATTCAGAAACCATTTTTAATTGCCTGTAACGAGGTTAATCGTCTATCAGTAATAAAACACAAGAGGAGTTTGCTGAGCTATCAAGTGACTACAACATAAAATTTGAGTTTTCACCGAAGTCCTTGACTGAATTTCTGGATCGGAGTTAGAACTGAATTTCCACAATTCCTGAAATGATGTTCAATTTTCTGCCATTTAGTACCACATGCGAAATTTCAGCTTTAACGTTTGTGAAATCCAAATGTCATTTAAAGCTGAGAAAGGCTGAAAATATTTTATGTCCAGCAGTGTCAAATACTTCACTAAGATTCAATTTGTTATTCAGTAAAACAACTATAGACGGTATCGTGGTTAGGGCAGCCTATTGCGGTACCGAAGGGCCTGGAGAAGGCATGGATGCTTGTAAATGTATAGTATCTTTGCGGCATGGGGATACGTTAAATACTGTATATCGAGCCGAAAGTCTTTTCATGTGGTTTGTGGTAGAAGAGAGGGGTGTGAGACCCCTGGACCTCCACCTACTTCCAGAGTGCTCTTCCTCAAAACTGGGGTGGAAGTAGAAATCCAACATCTTTAAGGCTCGGCAATCAATCTTTCATGAAATACGGACTCGACAACGAAGACAACAAAACAACTATCGCATCCGTCTCACTTAAACGTGATTTTCTTTCATTAATTTTTATATACTTCAAACAAATACTAAAACTACTTTTTCCCCACGTATATATTGTTTAGTAGGAAATAAATTACTTATGGGAAAATATTAATTTTTACATCTTTATTTTAAGTTTAATATCTGGATCGGTTGTAGAAAAGTTTCGGTCATAAAATGAACTCATGAAGTAAAAGAAGTTTATGAAACAGTGATATATAAAAAGCTGTATTAAGTTTCTAATGATGATACATTTCTTCTAATATTCTTTACTTGTTTCTTTCTGTCACATATGTTCTTAAGTAAATTTCATTTACTGAACCATATTTTGTTTTCCTTCCATTAAAATCTGCTGTTGAATTCTGAGGTCAGAGTTTTAATATTGTTCGGTGATTTATGCTAAAACGCTATTAAGTCACAATGTCCGTACAAAATATTTTAATCCCTGAACATACATCTATGTCAAAATTTTGCACACAGACGTGTGCCTATGTATAAGGACGTGCTTTCAAGTTAAAATTTTATTTTTCAAAGCTTGTTAGATGTCAATTTAATTTTTAATTTAGAAAATTCGTGAATTCTTTTGAATTAGGAAATTCTTTTTATCCCCCTTATGAGATAATACTTCTTTCTATTTTTTATGTAACAATTTTAATTTGACTGCTTGTTTAAAAACCATATATTTCTGACTGAAGCACTCTTTTCCTCAACATATTGGATCCTATGTGAAGGAAAGATTTAGATAAATGATGCAAGTAATAAAATAGCACCAAATTCTCATTCAGCCCTCTCACATGAGCTTACTTTAAAACATAATTCGATAACGGACTCTTCAAGAATTCTAGGCGTCGTTTCTAGTCAAACGATGCGTAAGAACTTTTATTTGGCTTCCTTTACAAAACTTCGCAACAGCACAAAGATCTTATTTTATCTCATAACCAGCGGAAGTACCCGATGCCAGTTAACTTGGATTGAGAGTAATGTATCAAACAACAGAGAGAACGACGCCGCTGTAATCCTTCTCTAACAACGATGCAAAAAATAAGATTCATAGTCATACATTTTTCCATCTGATGCAATATGGAAGCCACATAAAAAATTTCGATTGAAAAATAAACAAATTCGCTATCAATATATCAGCAATAATGGCACGCCGTTTTTAATAATTTTAGTCTTTCTAATCAAATGGTCATAAAAAATCAAGTTCCATCCAATATTTCACCTATATTCAATTTAATTCGATTCAATGTGGCAAAACACTTATCATGATAGATCAGAAATCAATAACGCGAACAAACAAACACTCAAACAAGCAGGCATTCTTCTTTATATGTATAGATTATGTAACTTACTAACTTTTGATTGACTAACTCTGCGACTTGAAAACGAGCAGTAGCAAAACTTTTCGAAATAAAACATTTTTATCTCCAACGCAGGAGACTGTTGCCGCTCGGAAAAATGAGTGCGAAAATTAGCGTTTTTAGTGTTCTTAATTAATATTTCAGCTGATTCGTTGAAATGACTTCCCACGAATTTTTAGAATCGGGAATAATTTGTTTAATGTTTGGCAATACTATTTTTATTTCATCGTGAAACTTAGAAATTTTTCATTAACAAAATCTAGGATTTGAAAGCGAGCAGTGGCAACAACTTTCGAAATAAAGCAGATTTTCATCTCCAGCTTGCGCGACTGTTGCCACTCGGAAAAATAAGGGCCAAAATAATCGTTTTTCCGAGTTTGTAATTAATATGTCTGATTTTAGGTATTTGTTTTTGGAAAAAAGTGGACGTCGGCCTTTTCCACGACCCAGAAAAGAATTGAATAAAGTTTGGTGACGATAGCTATAGTAGTGACTGAGTTATTAGCGAACATGCAAACAGACTTTCTTCTTTACATATATACTTTACATGTATACTTTCTAGCTTTGCTGTTTGTGTATGCTGTTGTTACATCCAAAACAGGATCTGAATGATTATGATAAGATATGAATTGTAAGCCTCAAAATTCTTTTTTTTCCCTTTCTTCAAATAGTATAATTTCGTAAAGTGCTTTTTAAATGTTTTAATAGTCTTTTTTATACTTTTCAAACTATTGTTTATATTATACTATCAAGGAAAAAATGCAGAAATTTGATTTAACTTTATTCAACGTTAAAAATCTTGCTGCATATGAGAGTAATAGGAATTATTATTTTCATTTACGGAGAGAAAAAAGGGGTTTGTATTTGTACTATTTTTTCTTTAGCTTTCAAAGTTTTTTTTTCGTAGGTAAATTATTTCGAAGTATTAGATTTATAAGGTATTTTCTCTTCCCCGCATGCCTTCGTGGTTAAGTGGAAGGACGCTGGACGACGAAAGTCCTCAGTTCGAATCCCGGCGAGGGCATGGCGCATTTTTGACGACCCAGCATCGATGATTCTACAGACTGTAATCTGTGTTGACAAGATCAACTTGCTGTGTGACTACAGACTGTAATCAACTGACAAGATCAACTTGCAGGGGTTTATTGTTACATTAATTACTAAATATATTCTAAATTTAGATAAATCGAAATACTTTTATTTAGAAGTGTTAAACTACAGCTCATTATTCTTAATCTAGCTTATCATCTGATATATTTAGTACGTCAAACTTTAAAATAGCGCATATGCAATGGCTCACATTTATTTTCAGACTCCTGTGTTTTTGAAATTTATCTGCAAAAATTAGTTTAGATATTAAGAAAAATGACATCAGATTTCGATGCTTATCACTGATTGTCTGTTTCCAAACCTGCGTGTGGGTAAAAGTATATTCGATATGAAATACATTCGAAATATTTTTTTTAATTTATTCAAAAGCTTGTAAGTACTATCCTAATTTTATTAACAGTTATTTTAAGTTTATGCATCTTTCCTATCACTTCTAGTTTCAGCTTACAATTTCCTACTAGAATGTATTTTCAGAAACGCGGTTAATGCAAATGAGTAACGAATAGTATTTAAGTCGATGTTTCACCGACTTCGAGAGAGAGCCTGAGTTCCTGACTAGAGCGCTTTTGCCTTTTGGCTACGTCTAAGCTATTGCTACGTTCGGCCATACTTTAGGCCCATGTTCGGCTTCGCCGACGTAATTAAGGTTTAGGGGCCAACTACTCAAAATCTTGATAGCTTCGGCTATATCCTTCAGTTAGCTATAGTTAAGCTTAGTTAAGTTTAATTTCCTATTCATTTAAGTTCAAGCCCAAGTGGAGTCTTTGCTGTACACTTCGAGTTAGGAGTTGATTATATCATATTTATTGTGAGAAATAAAGGGTAGTTAACCCTCCGTAAGTCTTACGTCTCTATTCACACACTTAAACACTTATTAGTGTTTGTGGGGGTTCAAGGATTGAACACTGAATTAAATAAGTAAAACCCCACAAGCTGTTAAAAATCTATCTCGCATAATAATTCAGACTCTCTAAAGTTGTGAATGGGGCGCTCTTTTTTCGACGATTTTGTGATGTGTTTGATTTTAAATGGAAACATGTCGCAATAATATGTGATTTAACTACACTATAAAACTGCGATCTAGATCAGTTTTTAGCTATCCCTTCATGTGTTGAATGTATACTATTAGCTTATTATTAACTTTAGCTCATTTGTCTGCAAAGCGCAGTATACGAAGTTAAACTCGGCGGTACGCCAAAGAAGTAAGCTCATGATCACTTCGAAGTGCACAATCGTAGATCTCGTGAATGCAATGTTCTCTCCTTGGTCACTGTGTCTGGTTTCCCTAACGTCTGCTGCACCGGCCTTAAAGCGCATGTATATTTATTACATTACATTACATAACGTTACATTACGTTATATATTATATGGGGTACAGCTTACTATTATTTACGTCTTGGGGGAAAGCGATCAATTTGGAAATCGCTCTTTCTAGATTAATGAACACTTCTTAAAACGCTGATTGTGTTTTTAATCAGTCCTGCAGCTTCCGCAGAAAGGATGTAAGTGTTTTCGTTTAATTAATCTCTGCAATTACATTTTATTACATCAAAGTTCCAGATGTGGGAACGCAAACAAAGTAACAGCCTAACAACGGAGTTCGTTTGTTTCAGAGCTGATGTCCACAGCATTTTATAATATTTTATGTGTTAATTTCATAAAATGCTTTAAAAGAAAAATGTTTTACCTGTCTTCTAAAAGTGAAACTTGCATTTTTAAGTATTAATTCTAAAACATTTTTTCGTATGGCTACAGTAAGTGCCTACTATTCATAATTTCATTACGCCTAGTATTTATTATTATTTCACTCAATTGCGTAAAATACTAATTGCATGCTAACGATTAAAAAGCAGATGTAAGCACATATTTTTATTCCATGCAATTATTCCCCTGAAAGTTTTTTTAAATCTTTCGACTTCCAAGTTTTTTGCTTTTTTTCATATATGTTAAACTGTTCAAATAAACAGAGTCCATTAACTAATTAAATTTTATATAGACTGTCATCGAAATTTAAAAATAAATTTTTTAACTATCCTTAACACCTGTGCAGCGTATTTAACATTTACCATTTATGTTTAGGATTCGAAAATTCCGCACCACATTTCCCCTTAATTTCTCGAGCCCTCCAAGTTCTTTCTCCTCTGGCTCATAGAATAAAAGCTTCAGTATCTTCATTAATATCATCAATACACAGTACTTCTTTTCAACTAGCTATTTATTTAATTATAATTTTTTATTGTAACTGAAAAATTTACATTCTGTAATTTTAATCTATTCAGTCAATCTACTTGTGTTGGAATTTGAAAACATAAAGCTTGCTTTTTAAACCGCTATTTAATACTAATCGAATTTTAAGTTTAATAATAGCAGTTGCCACTTTACTGTAATTTAGCAACGTTTGGCACACTGTTCTGTATTTGCCGAAAAGCTTTGGAAGAATAGGCTATAGAAAGAACTTTACTTTATAATTTGAATTTAATATTGAAGTTTTTAATTATATTTTAGCCCAGAAAACACAATGTTGAATTAATTTCCCTTTCTACTTCCGACCCACCTGTATGCACTGATTAGGGAAATAATATTTTTGGTTCAAATATTCGAGCGTGAGTTTTCCGTGAATAAGCCCTTTCTGCTGTGTTTGACGATTTTTTGTCCATGATATCTTTAACATCAAAGATTCCAAAATTTATATTTTCCGTATTTAAACTCTCTGCACTCCTGTAAAGAACTGATTAGATTTTAGGTAACGTTGTACAGTCAGAAATGGTACTTGTAGCCCATAACGGTTTTTAACGAAAAACAGAAGTTGTACTTGACCTGAATCCCATAACAGTTTCGCAGCAATCAACATAACATGTTGTTGCATATAGAAATCGTAATATATTGCTGCAAATGAACGAGCACTGTTGACCGATACCTAAATATCGCGAGGATATGCGTGCAGATCAAAATTAATTTAGAGTTTACAGAAATAGCATAGAAGAAATCAAATTATGCTATTCGTTTCAAAAGTATTTATTATAAATATATTATAAAAACTTAATTTATTTAATTAAAAACCTATCAGATTATTTTTTATTCAACTGACCAATAAAATATGATTTTAATTAAAAAATAATGCAAGCACTTGATTATGTTGGTACAAATTTAGAAAAATCAGTTTTCACACATCGTTAACTATGCCAAATACAAAAGTCTGATGTGGACACCCCAAGACTTCCTTGTACGGCTTATTAAATTATACAGATTTTTGCTATATTTCATTTAAACTTATTTTCTCGAATTTCATTAGAGATATATTCCTCATTCAATTAATTCAGCTCTCACTTGGCGACAAAGAAAAAATGTATAAAAACTCGAAACATTTTCATTCAAAATTGGAAAATATAGAAAAACATAATACACGAAACACAATTAGAACATTTAGAAATTTTTTTTAAGATTAAAATTTAAGTTTCTGCTCAAAAATAAGCAATTCAGCGACCGAAAAAGAAAGCAGACTTTTTGGTGCACAAAATTCAAAGTTTACTTTTGTTCCCACTCGGCAGAAAGACACTGAAGGTGTAGAAACTGTCTTAATGCACTATTCTGCTAAGTTTGAAATGTAAACAAATAAGGCTGCTGTATTAGGCTTAGTAGCACTTAAACAACATTTGAATTGTTGATAATTCTACACCTATGGCATGCAGATTAACTAAAAGCTTAACAACCTTAACCGGAACATAAGAATAACATAATTCAATCACTTTTAAAGCAAAAAATGCCCAATTTACCAGCATATAAGGAAAAAAACATAACTCACAGAGCCAGGTTACAGAGTGGGAATACATATATTTATATACTTTTGGCGCGGCCGATTGCAACCAAAATAGGAGGTGCTCATCTACATGTCATAGCAGTCCTTTGCAACATTCTGAAGCCACTCGTTTTTGAGTTTTGCGAGATACATACTGTCACGGATTTTATATTTATTTGGCTATTTTTAGTAGAACTGTAATTAAAATTGTTTTATTTCTTCGTGCAATGCAGCACAAGACTTGTTTGAAGGGAAAGCTACGCCAAAAAAGTAAAAACACAAGTGCATGTGCATTTAACATTTAACAAATAGATATCTCGTAATTGTTTTTAATATCCAGAAAATACCAGAATGATTAAGAAGCTTACAAAAGCTGGAAGAAAACCTCTCAGCTCAGTTGTTGCTGTTTTAAGAGAACTCTATTGTTTACTTAGTACTGTTATTGATTGTAGCGAATTCGTTGGGAGATTGAATTAACTTTCTATGTATTTTGAATTGAGTTATATTCAGTGTTTTAGTAGTTCAAAATAAAACCGCTGTGAGATATTGTGATATTGTATGCATATATCTGAGAAAATATTTCAGGATTTTGTTTTATTTCTTGAGAAAAGAATGAATTAATTTTTTATCGACTTGTGCATTCCATCCATTACGAAACCGAACGCACGCAACAATATTTAGTGTGAGAAGGGGGATTCGAATGGCAATTACAAGAGCGATGGAAGAACAATTAACGCAATTTATGGCAGCCTTCGCTGCATTTAAAGAAGAAATAAAAGCGGGCCAAGAAGAGATGAAAGCTGACCGAGATTCCGTTAGAGATGAGAACCGTCCAAGAAAAGATCGAAGAATTCGTTAAAGACGACATGAAAGCTGTTAAAGAAGAGATTACCTGTATAATAGAAAGTAGATTTGAGTTTATCGAGGGCAGAATAGATGCTATTGAAAGTAAAGTTGGAGAAATTCAAGAAAGAGTTTCTTCTGTGAAAGAACAAATAGAAGAGAGAGTTTCTGCTGTGGAGCAATGAATCGAAGGAACAGTTTCGGCCGTCGAATAGCGAATAGAACAAAAAATTGAAGAAAACGTTTCTGTCATCCAAAGACATATTGAACAACAAATTCATAACAGGGTTTCTACAGTTGCCAAAGAAGTTGATAATTTAAAGAAATTCATAGTGAAAACAGGGAGCAAATCGGATGGCTTTAAATTTCTACCCATGCCTGCTCGTCCCTCTCTGAAGCTATCGGCATATGATGGAAAGTCCTCATGGCAATTTTCTATAGTTGCGGATGGGAATGGATGGGATGCTTAAGTTAAGGCATGTCATCTCCCCGCTTCTCTGAAAGCAGCCGCAGCGGATATCCTTCAGACTCTTCACGTAAACAAAAGGCTAGATTTCGAAGCTCTGTCCGGCGCATTGGAGCTGCGTTTCGGGAAGAAGTGTTTAAAACATTATAGCAGGCTTCAGTTAAAATCCCGTTAACAGAAGCAAACGGAAACACTCCAGGAACTAGCCACGAATGTTGAAAGGCTGTCTCACCTTGTCTTTACAGGTTGCCCGAGAGAAATAAGGGAAATCCTGTCCCTGCAGTACTTTATCGCTGACATCTGGGATCACGAAATACAGAAAGCTCTACGAATGGCGGATGTCAAGCATTTAAAAAGCGCTCTAGTGTACGCCATTAAATTCGAGGCAGCCCAGCAAGCAAGTTATAGAGACCGCTACCCAATCAGAGCTGCTAAAGTCCAGGAGCCATGGGATCAAGTCACTGTTCGTCTAGACGATTTTACCAAACAACTCAATGCCCTGAGACGGAATATTAATGACAAGAAACCGACCCTAAAGTGCTGAAACTACGGTATTGAGGGCCACATACAAAGGAACTGCAGAACACTCCAGAGCACGGATGTTAAGACCGCTCATAGCAAGAAGCAGGGAAGCTAATTAGAAGCCATTTGGCAGGGAAGAGGTTGCCAGATAATGAAAAGTACTAGTTTAAGGTTCAGGTTTCTGTAGTGAGTGGCTGCAGTAATGACATTTTATCATAGGATATATTAATGGAGTTGCCTGCAATACGACGATAGATACAACAGCCAACGTTACCATTATCTGAAAAGATTTGGCTCAACAACTGGGAAGCAAATCTATCTGGACTTCGTCCTGCGTTACCCTCCAGACCAGTGAGTGTCCGGTGAGAATGTCGACATCGATGGAAAAGTAAGCGTTAATATCACGTTTGGGAAGTGCCGCTTACCATCACACAGCATATGTGGCAAATTCTACAGACCCCTGCATACTCGGATTGGACGTTATAAGGAAATACAAGTTTTCGTTCGACTTTAAAAATAACGAATTGCATTCTGCCTCTGAAGACACAGCGCTATTCGGAGTTAATGATGAAGGAGTTAAATCTGTCCACAAAATCATAACACAAGCACAATATCATCATACCGGCAAAGAACAGAATTTTTACTTCCTGAATCCATAGCCGAAAATAAAAATTTCACCTACGGTATCATAGAATACTCTAAGAATTGTAACAGCCCAAAAAGAGTAATAGGAACCTCAGCACTCTTCGACCTATCAAGGACCGTTATCCCGGTGAGCGTTACCAATGCAATTGACAAGGTGAGAGTTATTAAGAAAGGTGAAGTGATTGCAGCATATAGCTCAATAACCAGCGTTGAAACAAACTGTCACATCCCAGAATCCATGTCTTCAGATAGCATTACATCGGAGTTATTGCAGAAAGCGCACTTAAACGATGAAGAGAGCAATGCTGCCGAACGTGTCATTCAAGATCTTCAAGGTGTTTTCTCCCACTCATCTTCTGACGTGGGACGACACAGTTTGACGCAACATAGAATAGATACCGGTGTTCATCTACCAATCAAACAACATCCAAGACGTGTACCGATTACTAAACAGGAAGCGATACGAACACTTTTAAAGGACATGCAAGAAGCGATGTCATCGAACCTTCAGCAAGTACATGGGCATCTCCCATCGCCCTCGTTAGAAATAAAGACGGCTCGACTAGATTTTGCATTAACTATTCTCGACTGAATGAAGTTACGAAGAAAGACAGTTACCCTCTTCATAGAATTGACGACATTCTGGACACTCTTTCTTG